>WNKI01000004.1:1298392-1349091 GCA_015350385.1 Aculops lycopersici | reverse complement strand
AGAGAGAGAGAGAGAGAGAAACAATACAAAACCATAGCAGACAACCAAATGATAGCTAACCAAATGAACCTTCCCCCTCTCCAATGTCATTCAAATATTATGCTCGAAACTCTAGCCTACGCGACCTACAATCCAGCACTCAGCATCTACCCGGAATTTCCCTGGACCGAGGCATTGAATGTATTGAACACAACTAATTTAGTCTCAACACTTGACTCCCACTGAGCCACTGAAACGAGTCTCTTTCTCCTTCAGTTGAAGTCTAGTGTCTTGTCTGAAAGAAAGAAAGAGAGACACGACGATTGCTCACGACCATGATGGAATTGGGAAGTTGTCTGAGCGATTGTATGAGTTTTCTCAATTTAGTTTTGAGGCAAAGGGATGGTATGTCTGGTGTACATAAACTCATTCACTCAGCAAAAATTGAACCAACACTCGCCAAGGGAGTTGGTGGATAAAATGTGGACTTTAAATTTTGGAAAAAAAACCTCGAGTCAATTTGATGGTCATCACACTCACATTCATCGCCATCATCAATCACGAATCGCCGCCGCTGTGTTTGTATTGAGAATAAATTATTTAAATAATTGTTTTAAACACTCAAGTCTCGTTTTGTTTCGGACGGAAGGAGGAGAGGAAAAATTGTGAGCCTTGGTTACTCATCAAGCCAAACAGGTGATCTAGATTTCTCCCTTATTCTCATATTTAAATTTAATATATTAACAAAAATCAACAAAGAAGAACAATGACTTCTCACGTTTCAATTTTCAATTTCAATGCAATTTATCTAAAACAATTTGCTTGCAAGCAAAGTTGTCGTAGGCAAAACCTAAAGATCTTCCGGTTGGTTGAGGTCAGTGATTCCACTCAGTGGACTTGTTGCCGTCGTCGATTGCTTAGTGGGCGATGACTGTTGTTGGATTTGTATCTGATTTTGACCTTGATTTAAAGGTTGCGCTTGCAGTTGGTCACTACTAGATGAGGTCAAGTTACCTCCGCTTCCGTTGGCGTTTAGTAGATTATAGCTAGAACCATAAAGCGTGTTGCTCTCGTTTTGCGATTGTGTAGTGAGTGGCAGTGTATTTAAACCTTGGATGTTGATACCTGATGAAGATGAGATTGCGGCCAGGTGTTGGTCGAATTGGTGCGGTGGCACGTAGCTGGTTTGACTGTGAGTCATTGGACATGGCATGCCGGCCAGCAACGAAGCTGTGAGACTTGGTTGCATCTGCGAGGGCATCATACTGACACTTCCGGTTCCGCCTAGTTCACCTGTTGACGTGCCACTCTGATCGTAGACAGCCACGGGGATGCGTAAAATTTTTATCTTAATCCTGGGTTTTGGTCCAACGGATGTCATGGTTGCAAATGAGTTTCTTCCAACATTAGTTCCAACATTACCAGTAGCTGTGTTGCTAGCCAAGCTTGCGCTCGCCAGCATTGATGGATTGAATAGCGAAGAGAGGAAGCCTCCACCATTGCCACCTGTTAAGCTACTTCCGGTGACACCAAGCAACGAGCTCAATGAGGGTCTAGCCAAGAGCGAGTGGTTGTTGGTTGAGGCGGAGACAGTCTGAGGTCCATGAGTCAATAGTGAGGAGAACAAAGGCGAGAGATTGCCGCTTGTTATACTAGATGCTGCTGCTGATGCTCCACTTGAGGCCGCTTGCTTGCGGGCCCAAGGTGAAATGACGTTGCGGTAGATTAGGGGTTTGAGTCCCGCACCAGTGAATCCTCCATACGTCCCGAAGAATCCTGAACCATCCCACGAAGTGGGCGTGGTTGCCCCGGCCGGTTGTTGCTGAATCGTCTGGTGATTAAAATAACTAGCCAGCGAGTCCGGTTCCAGAAGTGAGCCACTGCCAAGATGACTGTAGGGCGACGATGCTAGTAGATTTTCGAGTGTTGGGGACACCTGTTGCTGCTGCTGGTAGCTCGGTGCTAAGTTACTCCTATACTTTGAACCCAGCTGGTAGTAGCTGGGATCTAGCATTGAGGTGCCGCCTGTTGTTTGGCCCATTAAGCTAAACAGGTGGTTGCTGTGCGTTTTCTTTGCGTGTCCATTTGTTGTTACTCCAGGCGCTCCTGCTAACGATGACGACGAGGATGACGATGTTGTTGCTGTTGTGGTAGCAGGTACACCAGAGCCGGTAGTAGTAGCAAATAGAGATTCGGGCGATAGAAAGTAATTCAGATTACTTGGTAACTGTTGTTGCGTGCTTGCTACTGCTGCCGCTGATGCTTGCGCTATCTGGTTATGGCCACTTGGTTGCGATTGTTGTTGTTGTTGTTGTTGGTTATGGGAATCTCGGTGCTTGTGTTTGCCGTGACGATATTTGGATGAACCAGCGTATAGATGTGCAAATGGACTCATGAGAATCGACGACAGTTGTCCCGATTGAAGTTTCGATAGAATACCATGTAAACCACTTGTTGCTGGTGGGTTATTTGTATTTGAGTTTGAATTCAACTGAACGTTAGTGCTGCTTTGGCTACTCGGACTCGAGGCCGCCGCTTGCGGTTGGTGGTTGTGGTTGCTGTTGGAGTTGATCGAATTTGTGGATCCAAAACTTGACAGGTGGTTGTGGTGGTGGTTGGACATGAGGAGAGGCTGCAACAGGTTGCTGTGATCCAGGGCTGCCGAGCTAGCCAAATTTGCCAGTGCAGCTGCCATCTCGCTTGCACTTACCTGGCCTGAGGATTGGTGGGTCGACGCGGGCGTTGCTTGCTGTCCAATGTTACCAAAAGCTGGATCCAATAGGTGAGACAACAGGTGGTTGGACGGTAAGCTGGCGGCTGGTGCAGTTGACTTAATAAGCGACGAGGCGGAGTCTTGCAAACTTGCCGACGAGGGCAACATCGAGTAGCTAGGTCCACTAGGCATTAGGGGCTGCAAGTCGGCGGCTGAAAAATTGGGCAGTTCCTGGAGAGCAGCGCTCAAAGCATCAAGAGTTGGTAGATTGCCGCTATCTGCAATTGAGTTAACAAGTGGTCTGTTGTTGGACGACGACGACGAAGGTGAGTGAGAGGAGGACAAGTAACTTCCGGTCGTCATGGCAGACTGGTCGGCGCTGAGGCCACCAAGCGGTGGTTGCAACTTGGAGACGATTTGTCCGCTCGACGAGCCCGTTGGACTCAACGACGAAGTATCGAAATCCTCGTAAATATGTGAGGCCGGTATTTTGTCAAACCAATTTGAACTAGCACTGGCCACTTGATGCTGTTGTTGCTGATTACTTTGTTGCTGTTGGGCGGCTAGACTGCTTAACAATGGCAACGCGTGATGTTGCGCGTCTCTATAGAGCGCATCGCGAATCTGATTGTCTATTTCTCTCTCGTACAAGTCAAATAAAATTGCCGGCGCCGAACCAAAGGGAGAGTCGGAAGTTGAGGAACCGGAAGCGCTCGACATAGCACCTGACGGCGAGGAGGTTGACAATGAAGCGCTCGAAGTTTTGTTGCCCAACTGATGGTTTGAGTATTTGCCAGTTGAGTCCTGGTTGTAGTCGACGCTACCGCCGCCAGCGCCACCGGAAGTTGTGGTTGATGAGTTCGATTGCGACGAGGGCGAGGAGTGGTAGTGGTCGTTTTCAAAGTCGACATGTCCATAGGTGGAGGCTATCAATTTTTGCCCGTGATCCCTGTGGCGACTTGCATTGATCGCCTGGCCGCTAGTCATGATTTGTACGTTGCCGATTCCGTTGTTATCGTTGCTGTTATACTGATCCATTGAGGTAAATGCCATTGACTTGCTGTCGGCCTCCGTTTTGGGTCTCTGCTGATGGGAATGCTGTTGATTTTGTTGAGTTGGATTCAAGTTTCCATTAAATTTAGTGCCACCTGCTAACAGGCTACTTGATTGGCCACCATTCTGGCCTCCATGCGGCGGACTCACAATGCTCGGCCGAAAGGGAGTTGAGTGATAGATTACTTTGTCCAAATGGTTCTGATTATTCGAGTTGTGATGCTGAATGAACTGGTAATTGTTGTTGCCTAAATTTGTATTTGACTCTTGGAATTCGTGATTCTGCGAGCCACTTGTTTGATATTGTGGAGTTTGGTGGTGATGGATGTGGTGGTTTTTGCTCCTAATTGAAGACGTGGAGTCAATCTGAAGCGGCAACTTGTAGCTACTTGGATCCAGGAGTTGGTTGTACAAACTTGCAACATTGAGTGCCTGTCCATTGGTCATGGGAGTCGCCAGTTGAGCCGCCGGAATGTAAGTGTTGTAAATATTAGATTGAGTTTTAGAGTATGGGTTTACTTTTTCGCTGAGTCCACCATAGAATCCGTTATTAAAATTTGACGACCCTCCAGCATTGACCACTTGTTGCTGTTGGCTCGCCAAGGGTGTCGTCGTTGACTGGTGCATTGGTTTGAATGACGATTGTTGTCGAAATGAACTCGGCGGCGGAATCCTCAAGAAATCGAGCAAATTTCCATAGGTCGACTGTGCAAAGTCGGAGGCCGTTAAACTGTTCGATGCTGATGAGCCACTCGATAAATAGGGTAGAGTTGATCCATCCACTGGTGACAGGTGGTTTGTGTAGTAGGTTTCAATGTTGAAGTTTGGCTTGTAGCCATTGATTTGTGGTTGTTGTTGCGTTGCTTGTACCGAGGACATCGACTGCGAGCCATACTTGGTCTTATTCAACAGGTCGCCTAGTGTTGAGAGAGTTGAATTAGAAAATTGCAAGGGAAACAAGCTGGCGGTTAAATTTTGGATTAGCTGTTGGTTTGGGTTCGAGTTTGAAGATCCACCAAAATTCATGTTGCCGTTGTAATTATGATTATCGGCCACATTAAACACTGAATCCTTTGCTTGATTGCTGTAGCTATTTATAAAAGCCTCACTAAATGCATCGCTAAATGGCCGCGCCGAGTGGTGGTCTTTGTTGAGCAGCGAGTTGATTTGTTTCTGTTGATTTGATTGGTAAAGATTTGACAAGTTTTGATTATGATTGACATACTTGGTTGCGTTGATTGATGGTGACGGCGCTGTGGCAACCTGTTGATTTGATGATGATGACTTCAGGCCCGCCAGTGTGGTATATGTTGCACTTGGATACAAGTCAACCTGATAGTTTGTTTGATGGTTTGAGTGGGTGATTGAAGGCGAAGTTTCGGCAATAGCAAGTTGATCTCGTCGCGAGATTGACGCTGTTAAAGTTGATTCCTGATTTGAGTTTGAGTTTGAGTTTGTATCACCTGTTGCCTGCTGACTCATCATCACTATATCATTCGTTACCTGAACACCTGTTGAGGAGGGAGAGGATGCTGATGTGGAGTTTGTTTGATTTTCGACTGTGGCATTGAATGCGATGATCTCATGGTCGTAGGATGAAACGCCGAGGGAGCAAAATGTGAGGCTGAATGTGATAATCTTGAAGTAATTTGGCAGCAACATTTTGACAGTTACAATTCTAACTTTGTAATCTCCTTTGTATTAATTGAATCTTGGCGACATGAACAATGATGACATCAGCTATTTCTTGTATGTTTAAGTGGCTCGCCTCTCTCTCTCTTTCACACTTTGTATCAGATTGCATTTGTAGTAACCAAAATTGGCGTCATATTCAAATAACTTTCACTAACTCGCATCCCGCCAACAACTAACAGTAAGTGGCTCCAATCCTCCTGTCACTTTTGAACTTCGAACTCATCTGAGGATCGCCAGCAACAGCAGCGCCAACAACAAGTGGTCAGTTGTTTCTCTTCAACTAGTAAAGGTGAAATCTATGGTGAAATTTTACATTGCGTTTACCCATAAGCCAGCTGGCTAAAACTAGTTGACTAAACTTCCGAATTTTTTTATCCCCCTCTCTATCTGTCCAAGTGGTTCTTTGAAATTCGAAGGAACATTCGCCGGCTGCTCGTACATTTGGATCGATCAATGTTCGGTTATCATCAAAACAACCCGATGGTCAGTGGCAAGATTACCTGCTGCAGATGCGAGATTCAATCATATGGCACAAGCGACGAGTTCAATGTTCATGAGTTCAATCAAAGGATTGATTGACTCACTCACCCACTTAGTCGCCTACCTGAGCTCGTGGGTGGCCACTGTGAGCTCAAAGGAGGCAGGTAAGTGAAAACAATCGTAACGATATAGTAATAGTAAAATATCGAACAATGACATTTGGAAATCGATTCTGCGCTCCACTATGATGTAACTAAGGATAAGAAAGTTGTCTTGGGCGGCTCGCACATGAGCAACTTCGGGAAGACAATAAACACTCTATTGTTAGCTCTAGCTAGCAACTATTACAACCCCACTGGCTACAATAATTTTGCGTGCGAATCAACAAGTAGCTGGGATAGTTTCAGCAAATACCTTTCGCCATTTCATCCCTCCCGCCTCTTTCTTTAGATTCACTGAGACTGGTGTGTTTGTTCTAGCTAGCGACGGTTTCAACAACAACAACAACTAAATCGACAACAATAGTCCAGCTCTTTTGTTGCATTTGTTGATTCAAAATTTAGAAAGTTGATACACCTGTTGGCGATATGGTTCAAGAGGGGGGTTTTTTGAAGTTTCGAAACTCCCAAAGTTATCTTACTGGCAACAATACAGTGCGGGCCACACAAGTATTTGAGTCACCACCACCACCACCACCACCGATACCGATACCACTACCACATTCACTAGAAACACAAGTAGATGACCGCAACTCGAACTCGACTCTATCAAATGATCACTCGCATCGTTGATGAACCCGAGGATTTGTTGCTCTTTTCTCGCTCCTCTGAATAGCTTTTATATAGTTGGTCTAGCTTGAGAGCGTAAGTGGACTTTATTGGTTCACTAATTTTTAGTTAGTTTGTTGCTCAGCAATGAGCCAGTTGGCACTTCATCTCGCGTTGATGTACACGCCTTGTTGTACAAGATGAAAACTAGATCTGTTCTTCCAGGTAAATTGCACCAATCGATCATCACTTGTACAAATCCATCAGGTAAAAGATGACCAGCGATAGTAGGCGAATGGTCACCAGTAGTAGGGGGCCAAATAGAGCACCTTCGATGCCGAACACCAGCACGCCGCCTGCAATAGCTAAGCCCGTTAGATATGGGTGGCCAGCTCCCTTGATTTCACTGTAGAAGGCAGTTGTTACGAAGGACGATGGGATTGTGGCTAGTAGGAGCATTAGCACAGCTTGGGACACTTGACCCGAGAGCCACAAGTCGGCGCAGGCCGGCAATGAGGCCCAATATGGTGCAACGAATGGCACTGCTCCAAAGAGAGCCGATATAACGGCAGGTATGTAGACGACTTCCAGCTCGAAAAGTCGATGCAATAGCCAGGTGGATAATCCGTGGAAGGCCATCATTTTGAGCGAAGCCGTGAAAACTGCATTGATTGATTCATCGACCGAGTTCAAGAACTCGCTTCTATTTGTTTGGCCTTTTGCTTTCATTGCTAATGTCGTTGCCTCATTCCTTGGGATTAGATTCTTGATTAATTCTATTGGTTTGTATTGATCCTCGCTAGCGCAGAGCAGGTAAAATAGGGCAGTTGAAAAGATTATCAGATCAATGATAAAGTTCATTAGGACATTGCCTCCGCCGATTAGCAGGGACAAGACCGCAGTAACTGCACCTAGAACCAAACTTATATTGCCCTTCAGGACAATAATAACCGAATCCATGACTGAAACTAAAGTGTCCCAATTTTGCTTAAATATTTGAGTGCATAAAGTAAGATCTAGCGACTTGAAGGCGTCTAAGAATCTATCCCAATCGTAGGGTTGGTGGTGATGGCCATGGGCCATCTTCAACTCCAAGTGATGGCTGCTATTGGATACCGATGCTCGATTTGACAACCACATTCCATAGGCTCTATCCCAAAACTCGACCATTTGTTTCTCGATTACTGCAGATTGAGTTGTGTTAAACTCGCCCATAGCTGCATTGTTTAAAAGTTGCCGAGTCGACCTCCTGATCCACTCTCGGCCGTGCTGATAAGTATTGTTAACTGCACCATCTAGCAGACTATGTACAACATTGATCCCATCCGGCAACCAGGCCTTCAGTTCGGGATTATTTTGATGCAAACTGTTGGCAGCTCGACTCAGCTTTTCAATCAAATATATGCTCTCGGTATAGATTTGTAGCGACAAATATAAGGCAGTCAAAGTGACGATGAAGGCAACAATTCCAATAACGCAACAACTGGATATGGTGTCGATGTATCCTTCACATTGATCAATGAATATGTCGTATAAACTTCCACATGATTCGTAGGTATGCTTAAAGAATGAGTTGACACTGAAATCAGCCTCATCATCATCGTCCTCTCCATCGACCCTATTGAATCTCCTCGAGTCGCCTGTGAAGTTAAGCTCACTTTCTGAGTCGTTGTTTCTATTGCTACTACCACCACCACCACCTCCACTACTACTACTAATACCCGATGCTCGAAGTCTTCTATAACAAACTCTAAATGAAAACTTGTCCTTCAACTTGCTCACTAGCAAACTCAATCCAATCCAAATTATCACAATAAGTGCCAATAGTATTGTTATCTGAGGGTTAATCCAACATAATTGGGCAAACACAAATGATCTAATGAGGAAGTGCAGATAAGCGTCACTGAAACTCTTGACAGTTTTTGTAATTTCCGTTACAAAGATTATAAGGTTGATGCTCATAACAAAATTGATCATCGAATTACCTCCGATAATAACCAATGACATGGCAGCCATGCAAACAGCTAAAGCCGACCTGGCGTCTCGTTGGAGTATTGTTCTACCAAAATTAACAATCTCTAGCGCATAGTGGAAAACATTCAAACGTAACTGGTCAATTAGTCGGTCAATTATAACGAATGGCATCGATAGGCCGGCCAAAATTGGCACTCCATCTTCGCGGATTTCATTCAGTATTTGCTTGAAGAATTGTGCCAGAGTTCTTTTCATTGGATGTAAAAATGAGCCAAATAGTAGTGCCAATAGAAGGGTTCTAATATATGGCATGAAAACAATAGTTACTGCGTAAAGAGTTACCAATATAAATGCAACAATCAATAGGGCGGCCACTAATGCCCTCTCCAGATCCATGAATCCCTTGAGTTTTTCATTATTTGGTGCTATAATAAGTCTAGCTATATCTCTAAAGGACGGAGATTGACTAGGACGGTTGGCGGTCAGGCCGGCGAATGAAGCTCGACCGGGAGTTGTCATTTTCTTTTTCTCTATCACCTTAATTGAGTATATTTTAATTTGACACTTGAGTTACTGATTGTAGAAATGATTGTTTCCACTGATAATCTAATCTAATATTGATTATTTAATTGGAGTTGCCATCTACAATCTCCAATAGGGTTGCCATCGGCGCCGATGCGTGTGGTGCTCTCTTTGTCGATATCGATTATCTTACGTGTCACTTGTTAATGCTTTTTGTTGACGATGTATCCGAAGCTGTGGATTTGCATGTTAATACTGGAGACAATACATCTAATTGAGAAATGGAGCCAACTAACTGAATTTGACTGAATAGTTTGACTAGTCTAAATATTAGTTGCTTCCATATTTACATGTTAACTAGGCATTAACTAAATACCAATGACAAACTAGAGGTTGTTTACATTCGAGCCCCAATTTCTCATTCGCACTCATCGATTCCCTTTGCTGCGAACGTGTTGCGCCGGCCATTGGCTTCTGCAGAGCTTGTGCAACAGAGAAGAATTTTTTAGTCGTGCGCACAACGTGCCATTGACCTTTGAGCGTGCTATGTGTTGTCCTTTTTTCAAGAGTATTTTTATACTCAGAGGTCCGAGATTATGATACAAGTGTATTTTAGTTTACCTGACGAAGAAACACATGATGCAGATAGATTATGATGAGGATCCATCGACATCATACGAAAGCAAATCTTGACTCTGAACTTGACTCCATTGTGGAATCAATAACAAACTCGTGGGGCGCAGCAAGCGCTATGCGCTCCTCTAGATGTAGCCGGAAAAGGACAACAGGAAGTCACTATGGCAACGAAATAATCGACAGCCGATGTTTATGATCAATGAGGATTTTTTATTGAGTGTGTTAGATCCTTTGACCCAAACATCGAAAACCATCTTCTAAATTAATATAATAATTTTTATTTCTTTGACATAAGATTACAAACAAAATGGCCAGCAACTCGGGTCAAACATCCAACTTGGTAATCGGATGCGATCTTATGTCCAACAAGCTAAAGTATTGTCTAAGTCCAATGGGTTGGTTGTTCAAGTTTGAAGAGAGGCCATCCAATCGGCCAAAGCCCATGACTCTGACGGTTGTTGCAATTATTTCAACCATGCCATTGGTCATGATTCTAACGGACTATAGTGTTCGACCTTCACTAATAGCAATGGCTGGAGACTCACATGAGTTTGATTTGCTCATTCGGAGTACATTTCTCACAAGATTAGTGAAATTTTTCGCCGTGTATAGATTGGTGTATCAAATAGCAACCATTTTTATAGTGCTAGCACGTTATGGTAGTACGGCAAATGTTGTGGCAAGTACCAATAATATGGTTAGCGAGCGAGAGCAGCGGCACTTTGCGAATTCAAGCTTTGCAATCTTTCTATTCAAAACGCTGGCAAATAGTACCTCGTATTCCATTATAATGGCAGCCATACATTTAAACTTGGAGGGATTTCCCATCTATGCCAAGGTGATTCCAATAATTATTGTTACTCTCATTAACATGACCATCGCAGCCCCACTAATGTACTCCTGTTATTTGGGCTCCGTTTTGGGTAAGCATGTGGAAAATTTTTCCAAGTATTACGTGGACACAATGTTTGATCAATTTATGAAAACGATAGAAGTTGTTGGAAGTCCAGTCTCAAGTCAGGAGTCAAATGGAGCAAGTGAAAGCTCCGGTTTAAATGGCGACGATGACGAGCAGGAGGGGGCCAAGAATGTTAAGCACACTTGTTGGGGCAACTGTTTTTGCTGCAATTGCTTTTGCCTCGTGTACAAACCAATCAAACGATTTATCCTCCTCTTATGGCACAAACTCAAGGCACTGGGACACCTGTTGAACTCGCGCAAGTATCCCGAGTTACCTGAGATGAAAATGACCAAGTTATCCTCTGAGACTAACATTCAAATTACCGAGGCGAAGCGAGTGGCAAATACGCATCTGATTAGAATTAGATTGAGACGAACTCAAATAATGCTCAGTGAACTGAGGGATATGGTTAGCGATATCAACAAGATGCTATCGCCCATCCTAATGATGCAGGTTATTTACGAAACAGTGTTGATCATCCTCATTGCCACCACCTCAATTCAAGCTCGAGTTTACAAAGCGTTGAATTTGTTGATTCTACCAACAATCACCAGCACCATAGGTCTAGTTGTTAGCATTGTTTACGTTTGCATTTGTCTAGATGAGACCACCAGTCAGCTGAAGCTAATGATAAACAAACTATTCGACTTTATTATATTAAATCATAGAGTTCAAACAATCGAAAAGCCGGAAGATGAGACAGAAATTTCGCAAATGGCACCACCCAGCGGAAGTAGCAATGGCTCTCCGGGTATTGGTATTGGTAGTACTTTTAGTAGTGGCAGTAGATTGTTGGCATCAGAGAAGGAAAAGGAGGCGCTTAGCGAAACTTGGTCACAATTTCAGTACACTCGTAAGCTGGCAAATACAATCCAATTCACTATGGGCGGAATATTACCTGTCTCCCGGCGTTTGGTTCTCTCAATCTTCGGACACGTACTAAGTGCCGTGTTTATATCCATCGAAATTATGAGCATCATTGACACTTCGCACGAGGGACACAGCGGCAGCGGTGGTGTTGGCCATAAGCCTATGGCTTCGAATGATGCAAACTTTACCTCCATGTTGAGCTCCGGATGATCCAACTCGTCGTTAGTTCTGCGCACCAGTTTGTTTGGCTACGCCTCGCGTCAAGTTAAGAAGTTCTACTAGAGTAAAAAAATCTGTAGGCTTGTAAGAGAGCGCATGCAATTGGGCATCGAGTTTCTCGTGCTTGTAATTTGTTTCTCAGAAATATCAAGGTAAAACTAACCTGTCAATAGTCTCTATGCAAACTCTTTAATTGTTCCTCTTACCTGAATTGACCTGCAAATTTATGTGAGCTTCCAGTACGAAGTGAGCCATTGTTCTTGTATGCGAGTGTGTGCAAGTGTAGTCCACATGGTTGCTTCACAGCCACTAAAGCAAGCGGCAGGCGGCCAACATTGAAGCTGCCGATGCCGCTATTGTTGCTGTGGCAGAGCCATTGCGGAAAACTAGAGATTCACCAAAGGTGAGAGAGAGGCTGACACGTCAAATGATCGATATCATTTATTTACCTTTATATAATTATTATCAAAATTTGTACAATATATTCTAATATATGAGAATGTGTTATTCAATTGTGCAGCCACTACAACAGCAGCAGCAGTAGTAGCAACCTTCCCGTTATTAGTTTTGCTGTGAATAATATATCGGGAAACTCTTATTACTATTATCATCATTACTATTATTCAACACGTCAGCCTAACGAACACCAAAACAATTACTGAAACATTGCAGTAGTTACAGCACTGGCAACAATAATAGAACACCACATATCAAATCAAAGGAAGCAATCATCTGCCAAAAACTAACAACCATTCGAAAGATATTCTGAATCCATATAATATTATATTACATCATCACAATTACAAACACCAACATAGAGCAACATGGCTCTTACTGCAAATCCTCTCGACTCATTGCTCAGTGATTTGAGAACAATTTCCAATGAATCAAAGAGAAAATTTCCACCATTAAAGGAGGCATCCGAGGCGGCAATATTAAAAGTTAGAACACTAACCAGCAAGAATCATCAGAATATTGATGTTCGGCAAGCTCTTCACGATGAGAGCGTTCGAATCCTCGAACCTTTCATCATGGGCTGTGAGTTTAAACAAAACACCAAGGTGGTTCAGATTAGTCTGAATGCAATGCAAAGAATGATAACCCATCAGGCTGTCAGTAAGGTGGCCGCTTGCAAGCTTGTCGATTGTTTGTGGACTCTAATGGAAAATAATCTAGAGGAGGTCAAGGTGCTGCAAACGGCAACTCTATTGCTTTCAACCAACAACATAGTTTCAGGGCCCGTGTTGGCCAGAACAATTGTCTTGTGCTTTCGTTTATACAACATTGATAACACTATTGTGACAAGTATTGCATCGGCAACCATTAGGCAACTCGTATCTAATGTCTTCGAGCGAGTTGAGAATGAGGATGCAATGGAGTTGAGGGAACGTCAGCAGGAGGCCGAGGAGGCGGCTGAGGTTGGAGCCTTGAGCTATTATAAATCCGAGACGAATGTTCAAGTTGATTATGAAGAACTCAAGAGTTTTATCAGTGGCCACTTGGTCAATTTGGCCAATGCCCTTAGGATGCAATATGCGCCGAGATCCTTGAGGCCGGCCGCCGCCGATGCATTCCTTCTATTGAGGGATCTCATTTTGATATTGAATGATGAGCAAACCCTCTGGTTAGTTGGACTAACGGATCTTAGTAAAACATTTGTACTCGAGCTACTTGAGTTGGTATTTGTCTCCTTCTCGGATGTACTCACTCGGCACGAAGAGTTTAGGTTTCTCATCAAGGAGAGAGTTTGTTACATGATTTTGGAAATGTTTTCGCCTGATATCAACTACAATACAGCGAACGAGTATGACCAAAGTATCAGTAAGGCTGTCAATCAATCTAGCTCCGCAACCCATGCAATACCAAATGAATCAACTACCCATCCAACTTTTGGCAAGACTTCCACAACAACACCATCGGCCACCGCAGCCAACGATTCAAGACTCACCAAAGGAGGCATCCTAGATGAAGAGTTTATTTCCGTTGTATCAGACATCAAATCGTCAATGGAAAATAATAGGTCCATTAGTGCAACATCCATGCGAGTTTTACGCATTTTATCCATGCTCATCCAAAAATTCTATACTGAGCTATTGACAAGTGGTGATATATTTACTGCGATTTTCACAAAATTATTAGAGAATGACTCCAATCTTAAACAAGTATCTGGTCCATTGAAATTAACACGCTTAAGTTCAGCTGATACAGGAACTGCTGGCACAACTATATCAACTGTCTCATCAACTGATATTCCAGTTGTTACAACAATGATCTCAAAATTATTTGAAAACTCTCATCTACTGAAGAGGAAGCACCTAAGGACAGTTGTGGCCGAGTTATGTCAACTAAGCATTTCACCCTATGTTATTGCAAAACTTCTTGAACTTGGTTTGGTCAATTTGAATCGTATAGGATGTATTTGGGATCTACTAACTGAACATTTTATCGAGATAAGTAGGAATCAAAATCTTGAAATAAGGGATTGGGGAGCGTGTGCATTAACTCACTTGATAAAACAAGCATGCAATTCAATACAAGAGGATCGAAATAGTAATATGAATAAGATCAATAGTCAACAACAACAACAAGATCAGACAGCGGAAGGCGATAGAAATGGGTCGGTTGGTAGCGAGAAAATCAATTTCGACTCGAAAGAGTTTCAAATGAATGCAAGAAAATTGCTGAAACCATTGCAAAGTTTATCACAAATACAACATCCCGATATTCGACAAAAACAACTGGATGTTGTGTTACAAGTTATACAAAGTGCAACAAGTGAGTCGGCGCTAGGTGGTTGGCCACAACTTATAGATATCATTGGGACAGTTGACGAATGGCAAACTGAAAACCTCAATAGGATCGCTTTTCAATGTTTACAAGGAATTGTCAGTGATTATATGACACAAATTGATTGTGAATGTGTGGTACTAATTATTGCTGCAATAGTCAAGTTTACCTCCCAACTACTTGACTCAAACGTCTCATTAACTGCCATTGGATTACTATGGAGTGTTGCAGATTATTTACACCAAAATAAGGATAAGATTGAGAATGAAACTCTAACCTTTAGCCACGAGGATGATGCTCCAAACTTAGCATTTATCTATGAGTTTGTTAGACAATCTGAACTCAGCAACTATGATTCGATCTGGATGGCTCTGTTTTCAAAACTAAGCGAAATTTGTATCGATCCTCGGCCGGCCATTCGAAAGAGTGCCTGTCAAACTTTATTTGCACTAATCACTACACATGGCGACATTTGGCAATTCAACACTTGGCAAGCAATACCTTGGCAAATTTTATTCCCTCTTCTGCATCAAGTTAGAACCAGGTCATGTGTTGCACTTGATATGAAGGTCCAAACACCTACCTCAGCTTCTCTTTTCAGCGACTCACTTGGTGGACTAGGCGACGATGATTCACTAAATTCAGGTTGCGATTCCATTGTGATGCATCATTCGCGAAACACTGCACAAAAGCAATGGTCTGAAACCCAGGTTTTAGCTTTAACAGGTGTGACGAAAGTTTTCACCCTTAAGAGAGAAAAGTTGTCTCAGATACAAAATTTCAACAAAGCTTGGAATGTTCTGCTGGAGTTCCTCAAGACAGCAGCCCTGAGTAAGGTGTTCGAAGTTTCACTGGCCGCATTGAAGTGCTTCCAAGACTTACTAGCAATTGAGGGATCCAAGAATCCGCCGAGCAAGAAGAATGGCAAGACAAGTTCAGTTCAAAACGAATCTCAAGTTGACGCAAGGACTCGCCAGAGAATGGATGTAAATTTATGGTTGTCCATTTGGGTGGTTCCTATCATCAATCTATTACCCCTCTGCGACGAGTCAATGAGCTCTGAGCTTCGCGAGGACTTTGCCAGGTGCTGCTTCGAGGCATTGTTGCAATTTTCCAACTTCAACTCAACCGATAGTGCAAACCAAAAGCTAGATGATGAGGCCAACAACAACAATGATGCTGATATTGTCAATAAGTTGGCCGTTGACTGTCTACTAAATAGATTCTCCGATGTCATCATCAAGTATAATCATGACGAGCGCTTAGCTGGTAAGTGTCCATTACCAAGACACCGAATGTCTGAGATAGTCTTTGTGCTTAGGGCTATGACAACTCTTCTAAGATCTCTAAAGAAGGTTCCCACTTCTGTGGTTGGAGCTAGGATTTGGGAGCAAGTTTTGTCGTTATATCCCCACCTGATTGACTTCGCTACAAGAAATTCTCCAGCCGACCAGGTGAAAAGGGACGCGCTTAATGAAGTCTTGCTGGAATATGGATCGTTGCTAAAACCACCCTCGCCAATATCATCGCCACCTTCAACACCCTTACCACAACCACCCGCAAAATCATCCCAGTTACCACAGCAATTGATACCCCTGCAAACCCAAGAATTTGGAGAGCAGCCTTTAACCTCAGCTAGAATTGAGGATGTTTAATCAAAGAAGCCCTCTACCTTATGAGCGCGATAAATCAACTGATAGTTATGAATAAAATAGTTGCATAGCACAACCAATCAAAATGAAGTATATCTTTAGGCCCATTTCTTTCCCTCTATCGTGCGTAAGTGAGTATATTTGTATTCAACAGGATATCCGGTGCATAGGTGCACTCTAAATTCAATTACAAACATCGCTCTTTATAATGAGTTATCTAGAGCTGGATATTGGTAAACCTACGATATTAATGTATTCATATATGTCAAGGGATACAAAAAACTATACAGTTGAGCATAGGACAATCCAAAATTGCGACACACTTAATCGTATAATTTTTAATTATTTAGATAGAGATAAGAAATTTCCAAATTAGAATAATAGTAATACGTTCCTCCTAATAGTGATAAGATGATCATCGTTTTAGGCTTCCATTTCGAATAAATATTTCCCTATTATTTTTCATCTCTTCCTATTCATTTCCATCTTCGTCTACCCCACTTCATTTCTTTTTCCTTCTTCATTCATCAATTTTTAAATTTCAATGATAACAAATTGTGATTTTGTGTTTGTACTAAATCTTGGGAGTCTCTTGATATTGATGGTAGTTGCGCTTGCTGTAAGTCGTATGTATATCCCGGATCAGAGCTAATGGTTGATGTTTGGTTGTTTGATTGGTAGATAAGGTGGTGGCTGTTGTGGTAGTGGTGATGTTGATGACACAAAATAAACACAATGGCATAAATATATAATATTTTGTTTCCTATTATAAAATAGTAAATAGTATGCTATCAGAAAAATCCATTGTATTGTTGCTTCCTAGGCGATCGACATCTCACTTTCGAAGTTGAAAGATTTGTTGTATTGTACTTATTAGTTGGATTACACTTTGAGCACTGGGTCACTCCTTGGCCGGTGCCACCAGTTTGAGTTTGTATAACTTCGTTCAAAATACTTGGAGCCACGTAGGTGAAACCATTGAACACTTGATTGGCACTATCACTTAAGATTGTCTCATCTGGACTATCGACAGGTGTCATTCGAGTAAATTCAGTATCAAATTGGCTAACATCATCGTCGCTCTTAAGCACTGGCTTAAATGGTGGCTTGACTCGCTTGCCAATCAGATCGTTCCAATCGCATTTCTTAAAGAAATTATGTCGACGAATCGACAAACCATCATCAGCATCGGAACCAAGTCGTTGAGCAGCCTGGCGGCGTAACAATTTTTTGATGAGATCTCTAGATTCAGGAGTTAGATAGTTGGGTAGAACCAATTTACAATGCAAGATTTTGTCGATTGTTTTCTTCCTAGTACTTGCAGTAAATGGCGGTCCACCAGTTAGCATATCGAACATAAGAGCACCTAAGCTCCACCAGTCAACTGATTTAGCATGACCAGATCGGAGCAAAACCTCGGGTGCCATATACTCAACAGTGCCGCAGAATGTGTGTGTTGTTTCGCCATCCTCTAGTGCTTCCTTGCATAATCCAAAATCTGTCAACTTAACATGACCATCCTTATCCAAAAGAATATTTTCAGGTTTTAAATCTCTGTATATGATACCACAGCTATGCAAATGCTCTAGGGCTAGTGTTATTTCGGCTAGATAAAAGCAGGCAGTTTCCTCGGAGAAGATGCCCTCGCGTTCGAGGTGCATAAATAGCTCTCCGCCGGGTAAATATTCAAGGATTAAATATAATTTTCCGCCCGTTTGGAAGGCATAGATTAAGTCTACAATAAATGGATGTTTGATAGACTCTAGGATATTCCTCTCGGCCTTTGTGTGAGCAGTATCCTTTTGGTTAATAACAATCTTGGCCTTCCTTAGGACCTTCATTGCAAATATCTTGCCCTGATCAGCGCCAGTGCCCTTCTTAACCTGAAACACCTTTCCATAGCCGCCTTTGCCTAGTACTCGCAGCAGCTCGAAATCTTGAGTTCCCGTCTTGGAGCTATGTGCTGGATTAACTGTTGCCTCACAAATGTGCACCTGTTCAAACATAATTGCATCATCACTTAATGGGCCACCAGCAGTTCGGCCAATGACTAAATCCACCGAGAGAGGATTACTAGGATCGGCATCGTAGATTATCGACTGGCCAACTAGTGGGTGGCCATCGACAATGTCATCGATGCACAAATTTGTTTGGTCCAAAATAATATCATCATCATCCTCATCCTCCGACGGATTACTTCTAGATCTCTGGCTGTTCGAGCTGCTTATTTGAACTGAAGTGGTTGATGGGGTTAAGGTCCCAGCTGGTCCACTGCCACCACTGCTACCAGTTACTGCTGGTCCAGCTATAAGGCCATCGATAGGTACTTGGTGGTTGTAATGGTGGTTTGCTTGTGAATTAATTGATTTGTTACTTGAATTATTGTTGTGGTGATGATTGTGGCTTGTGATACTATTGTGATTGTTAATATTGATATTGTTATTAGAATTAGAATTTCCACCCATTGTAGGATGATTAACATCCTGCAATTCTAAATCAAACAGGTCGCCCATTTTGGCTGGCTTCTTGTTGAATAGAGTTTTCTTGTTTGTTGTTGCTGTTGCTATTTTGCAAGCTTGTTCACCCACTCACTCGCTAGGCGCTAGTCTGCTTGTTTGATTATTCTGACTGCAACCAATTATGATATAACTGTGTGCATATAACTACTAGCAAGATGATGATGATGAGTTAGTATTTGAGACTCCAACACTTTAGCTCGGTGAATAGATCAATGAGTTGGTGTTGCGCCTATCAGGTATCAGTAATAATATGCTGGCTGTGTAATGCTCTTGGTGATAGATTAATATTGTTTACAGCTACCCTTTTTCTCGCTGAATTCTTATGATCTTTATGATTGAATAGTTAGCTTATGTAATATGAATATATATATATATATATAAATTTTTTTAGATATTTGTATATAATGTTATTTGAATTAGTGTCTATAGGATGGCGTTTTGTCAGGTAACCCTACTAATTAGTTGAAACATACTAATCACTGTAGAGGCAACAAATCTATTATTACTCTTATGGTTGATGTTGCTATTGTTATTAGTATAAGTATTATTGTTGTTTATATTTGATGTGGGAGGATAGTGATGATAATAATTGTGATGATGTAATTGGTTAACTTGATTGAAATACATTTACACGGATTCTTCAAGTTTGGTGCGCCAAGAAAAGGCAAATCTTTTGCAAATACTCTGCTCTGAATCTCACACACTTCAACCAGAGTCAGTTAAAAGATCAATGATGATGATATTTTAGTTGGCTGGTTAGATTTTATTTAGTTGTTGATGTTATTGTTTTTGTGTAATAATATTGTGTTGATTATTGTTGCTGGTCTTGGTTTTGTATCTCTCGCCGTTGTTATCGTCTTCTTCCTCTTTAAACCTCTTGATCCAACTCTTGATCGCAACCCGCTAGTATTGTTATTACTAGCTGGTGGTTTGAAGCGACGGCCAAAGAGTCTTCAGTTGATGGTTATGAGAGTAGGAGATGAGATTTAATTTAAAGGGTAAGATTGCTCGAGATGATATGGAAGAGTGTTTGTAAGTATCGGTAGTCTTCTCGTCGTAATCTTGGTAGCATTCGTCTCGACTAAATAATATTGAGTGCTCGCGAACGCAGCGCTTTTCTACAAGGAGTTGCCGTAGAGCGAGCGAGTGAGTGCAATGAGTGCAGTGACTAGCTTGCTGGTTGGATCGTCGTCGTCGTCGTCGCCATCGCCGCTAATGCGTGTGTTAGCATTGAAGTCTCTCTGAGTTTGTGTGTGCGTTGTAAAAACCAACTCGGCCTGATGGAAGCGCATTCACCATTGAGCAGAAGTCTCTCTCTCGCTCTCTGCGTCACATTCAAACAGACAATATTTCGGCGTGCTTGTGGTCCGCCGCTGCTGCCGCAATGTGCACTCGAACTGTAAGGCGGCGGCATTTACCAATGTCCCAGCAGCAGCTGCCGACTCTGCATCCAGCGCACACACCGGGTTCGGGCGGCGGCCGCGGGATCTGTTGAAGGCGGCCAGGCTCAACGGTTAGGGCGTGTCTCGGATTCAACACTGAAAACTCAGGCACCGAAATCGCGCGCCTTTTTCACCGGGAAACAAACGCCCACCACACAGCGGGACCAGATAGGAATGTGCGCGCCGAAAACGTCAATGCACAAAAGAGCCTCAAAGGCCAATGGCCACTGGCGCACTAATTCCCGCAATCCCAAACTGCACCATTGTCCTGCTTGTCTCTTGTTTCATTTGTATTGTGTTTTGTGTGTGTTTGCGACGCGATTACGGCTGAATTGAACTGCAGATTAGTTCGCTCGTTTTATTGCACTCGTCTTGCTGCCACCTGCTACTTTCAGGTTGCATGGCATCCGAAGATCAGAGGCAGTGGCTTACCGCTTTACTCATTTCCAATGGCAATTTTCGGTAACTCACCGTTTCTTTTAGCATAGAGAAAAGGCTGAGGTTCTAGTTTGTTGTTGTTGTTGATGTCGTTGTCGTCGCCTGAAACACATTGGACAGTGCTACGAACCTGTGCAGCGGCCAGCTCACAGTGTTTTCTAGACACTTAGCGATGACGCAATCGCCGGCCGACTGGCTTGCCAATGAACAGGACTTAACAAAAGCAAGAAACGAACGCAAACCAAAACATCATCAACATCAACAATAACAACAACAACAACAACAATCTCATGCGCACTGGCCAGCTATCTGAAGGATCCAACGAGAGACCAAGACCACCCAGCGGGACGTCAAACTGAAAGCGTGGGAGGCGTGAGCGAGACCAACCCGAACGGTGAGCTTATGGTAAGCTAGCTTGACGATTGGGCGACTTTCATCGCATTTTCTAGAGAGTGATAGGATGACTAACTGAATGGCGGCGTTTCACTAAGAGATGGATAGAGATGAAAAAAGTCGTTGGATACAATTCTAGAGTAAAGTCGCGCTATTTAGCGTACCCTTGACATCCTGACGTAATGCGGTAACTTCATTAGGAAATTGGACGCTGACATTTTGCTCGACTCTCTTTCTCATTCTCCCGTAGCAATCTAGTTTTCCTTCCCTTTCCTCGTATCTTTGAGGGTTTGTCCGTTACATCCAGTCGTCAACTAAACAAACTTTTGCTAGGCCTCAGAGTTCCGGCCCAAAGAGCAGCATTCAGTGGAGTTCCTACATGGCGGAGACAGTGGCAGGGAATGGGCCTAGCGGCTAGGTTTCGATTTTCTAAAGTCGAGGCCAAAGCAAAGTGCCTCATTGGATCGCATCTCATCGTTTCGCGTGGCGTCTAGACTTTCCACTCTCGATTGGCGAGAACATTGCGATCAAGGCAGACGCTGGCGAGATTCCGCTGGACAAACTGGGGGAAGGTTAGAAAATTGAGTTCAAGTTGACGACGACAGAGACGGAGTTGGCGGCAACAACGACGATGAGCATCCTGCTCAAGAGAAAGAAAAGGGGAAGGGGAAAGTTCCTATGAATTCCTCTCCATCTACTTAACTCAAATAAAACTTGTAATGAAAATTGGACTTGCGCATAGTAGCGTCGCGTTGCCACCAACATGAGATTTCTACCATTACGTAATCCTCACTAGTGATTGCATTTCCATAGAACGCAGTCTTCAGCCTTTCAACTGAAAAGCTATGAGGCAACTGGAGCCTCCGTCCCTCTGAGCAGCTAGCTAGCTTGACATAAGCGACGACTGCAACGGCGACGAGGCGCAGGAGGAGACTCGCTTCTGTCAGTGGGGCCATTGTAAGCGAGAGCGACATGTCAAGCGATTAGTAGCAAGCTAGTCGGTCGGTGGGTCGGCTAGTTCCATCATTGGACTTGGTTACTTACCGACGGCAGATGTCTACAAAGTCTGGCGCCCACCGATCGTTTGGCTGTCTCTACTTGTCAATCCAGCGAATGGAAAAGCTGGCGACAATCTGATTGACTTGTGTAATTTTTTCTCATTCATCTTCTTGTCCAACTTGCTCAGTTTCTGGTTGCAACTTTGAGCAACATTGCCGATATGCAAGTTGGAATGGAGTAACAACAGCAGCAGTAGAAAAAAAAACTCGAGCGATACTCGACTTTGGTGTTGACAGCGCTAGAATGCCGCTCGTGTTTGTGCACTGGCAAGACACTTTCATTAAGCTCGTCAATCAGATGGCTCTTTAATACTAATCATACTAATCATAATCATGAAAGATTAGAGCGAGTTATCAGAGAAAAAAGAGTCGATTCAATTTTGGTTAGTCGAGTCGACTCCAATAACCAAAAGGAAAACGAGTGAGGGTTAATAACACGATGAGATGATTGTTTACAGCCAAAGTAGCACTCGCTATCAGAATCAGCATACAATATGCATTATATGTTGATTCTGATTTGCACTGGATTGTTGACTATCGTTCACCCACCAGCAACTGGTTGCATAAACATCGGTATGACAACAGCAACAACAAGTGGTTCCTGTCGCCTCAAGGGGAGCGCAGTTGTTGGTTAGATAATCGACAACAATGGTTTGCGAGAGATTTTGCAAGAGGGCACTTGGAATCAAAAATTACGCGAAATTTCTCCACGGTATCGTGATCTCAAGCTCGTCGCTGGCTTTGGCCAACGACTTTGCTTGCTGCCACTAAAAATCAGACGAGATCCAGTGAATCATACCGAGCTAGTCGCATTTGTTGCACTAGCCAAAAATGTCACAATTCTGTATTATAAATACAATGGAAGAAACGATTGCGAGATTGTGATAATATGGCCTGATGTAATGATTGCTGCGGCTCACCCGATCGCGGCCACTTGTTGACGATTGTGCAATAGTTCAAAGCAACTAGGCGCTCGTATCGTGCTTGTTACCTTTGCTGCTAGTGCTTCTGCTGATGATATATTTGCTACCATTTGCGCTCAAACCTTTCCAATATTCGACGCTCACTCACAGATGGAGTCTAGTATCACCTCTGTCAAGACCAATCATCAGGTGACTACAATGTTACACAACCATGAACATCACTTGCCAAGCTCGCGACGACTATATAGCTACGTAGCGTGTCGTGGGGTTTCACACGACGACAACAACAACAACAACAACGATAAAGACGACGATGCAGCCTGACACTTGTTTGCATGCAGGAATTCGGTTGTCAAGCTCGTCGAAGTTTCTGGTGTTGTGAGCAGTGTAATCGGCGCCGCTTCGGCAGTAAGTTGGCATTGGCGTTGAGTTTCTAGCTAGCTATCTAGCTGGCTCCTCGGTGGTCCCGTCTATCTAGTGGTCGCCGCATCGGCATCCGTTCGTGTGCTCCCCGCGTTGGCTTCGTTTGGTTGGAGTTGAATGTGTGGAAAGAATTATCATCATCATCATCATCATCATAAGAACCCACCTTATGGTCTCGAGGTTGGAGCCAGAAATAGAATTCTGCAACGGTGTGCCACAGTGGCACATTAGGAGGTCAACAACTCGGCTCGCCCTTTTGGTGCCGAAGCATGTGGTGCAAATTGGTTGTCGTCGCCGTCGTTCTCTTCGTTTTCACGGCCACTTATTGCGTACGCGAGTGTTTATTTGTATATGCGCGTTTGTGTGCTTGGCCCCACTAACAGCTCCACCACTACACTGTACACTCTTACGATGTGCAGTGTATCTAGCTTGCCAAGGGCTTGTCGTGTTTTTGCAATGATATGATTGGAGCGACCTCTTTAGTTTGTCCGTTAAACTAAAACCTTCGAATGTCGCAACATGTTACGCCACCAAGATAACTGTAAACCCACTACAAGATGTTCAGTGGCTAAAATTTGGTTTCTCTCTCAGACCAGCAACAAATCATTTCGCCACTTCAAACTCGTGGGCCTCAAAACGCAAAAGTTGCTGTTGTGGAGTAAGCAAAGAGACAAACTATTCCGCAATGTTGCTTTCGCACAGAAAAAAACAATAAACTGCCTACTTTATATTCGTCTGCAAAAAATTTGACCCTTTAATGTTAGTATTGCTGTTGGTGATGGTTGTTGTCACTGTGGCTATTGCCACTGCCGTCTATGGTCCCATCTCGTGATCAGCGGCAGCTACCTGTTGACTACCACCTCCTTCTTCTCCTCCTCCTCCTCCTCCTCACTTGTTCTTCTTCTCATCTGTTGCCCACCAACTAGTCAGCTATTACAACGACAGTGATTCATCAAAAACTCGTCTAAAACTAGCTAGCGTCACGTCTTTGAATTATCTCACGTTCATTTCATTTGGAGTTCTCATTCTCCCTCTCTAACTCTTTGCATGATTTGCAATCGCTTATGTAGCTGGCTACAAAAATAGGCAACTCTCTCCCTCTATCTCTATCTGTTCACCTTCTGAAAAACCAAGCGACCACTTGACGGCTTTCAGCAACGACAGGCTAACTTTACGCCCGCCAGCTGTGCTTGTATTAAATCAGCCAACCATTGGTAAGTTGAGCCTCTCACAGAAATCACCAACTACAACAAGTGCGCGTATTTCAGAGCCCCAACAGGTAGTTGTCGTTTGTTGGTAGGTTTCGATTTGAAGAGATTCTCACGCTAGTTGAGCAAAGTGCAGTCACAGACAAGTCACTGAGGCAACCACCTGAGGATATCCCTCAGCGGCTGTGGCCTGTTGCTTTGCACGCGCCACAGCGCTAGCGTGGCCAGACAATCACTACCAAGACTCATGGGTATCCCCACCTTTTGCCTTGCGGTCGACGTCGCCATTGTCGCTAGTCTCCTAATCCATGTCTTCGTGATAACAGACAGCTAGACACTTGAATGACTAATCGAGATTTCCTCAAGTGGATGGCTCAAGATGGTTATTCTCTTGTCGTTGAAATCAATTGAACGAAGGAATCATAAGCATACACACATACGGAGTGATAACAAAACAAGACAATTGTGAGGTTTAAGTTTAAGCAAATTGGTTCTGGTCAGGCTATGTGCTTTGAGAGATTGGAGCTGTGGTAGCGGTAGGCAGAAGTCTTAGAAGAAGGCAATGATAAACTCGTCCGACTGAAGCCGTAGAGCGACGACGACAACGACAACGAAGACGAAGAGGAAATAAAAGGGCGAAGGCAAAGAGCTACTATGTCTTAGTTCTGTTTGACTACCTTCACTAGTTCAAGTCCAAAATCAAGCGGCCAGATTTGAAGCGGAGTTTGTGCACAAATCGACCAATAGATAGATAAATAGAGAGACAGATAGTTGGACAGACAACCAGCAACAAAAATAATCATAACAACACATACAAAACTAAGCATCAAGACAATACATTCAAACGGAACTGGCAACGGCGACGGCAGCATTCTTGAGACTTGCCTTTGGGACAAGTGAGAGTTTGCGCAAAAGCAAGGGATAAGGAGTATTTATGTTTCAATTGGTCAAAAGGTAAACATTGTCAGTTAACTTCAGCTAGCCAGCTGCCCGCTTTGCACAATAATAATTGCTCGGTCAACAGGTTGTCGCTGCTTTCTCTACTATACTGTACGCCAACTTTCAAACCGCTTTCTGTTGGTAGACTTCGATTGACATTGACTCATGAAAACTTTTCGGCCAGTTTGCAGCGTTTATTTTAGTTCTCTTTTAGTTGAGATGGTGAAAGTGTGAGAAATTGCAAACCAACGTCAAGTTTACTGTAGCAATCTAAACAAACTATCGTGTGATTGTTGAATTACATTAGTTGCGCTGCAAAGATGCTCAAGAGATTACTTATTTTCTTAGTGGTTACACTGCTGAAGCTCACGATGGCCTGCGGGCCATCGGAGGCATTAGCTGAACCGGAAGCCCAGGGTTTAGAGAGGTTGAGACCCTCAACTTTGTGGCTCTATGGTTCAGGAGAGCATTTGGAAGCGGAAAAAATTAGTGATAAATTGGCGGATGTTATCAAAAGAGTTGGGCCAAATATGAGAGCCTCATCGGATTATCATGATTACCAAGACATCAAGTTGAATGAATCAATTGAAGCTTGGCAGCTGATGCACAAGCGCGTCATGGAGTTTGCTCAAAATCAAGTCCAATTTTACGCGCCAAAAATTGACACATTCCTCGAAGAGGCAAACGTAACCTCAAAATGCCGCGAGTCTGTCTCTAGTTCAATGGAATCAATCAAAAAACTCAACTCAAGAGCAATCCAAATGGTTAGCTCAACGGGAAATTTTCCACCTGTTGGTCTGTTTGACGGTCAATTCTCGGATATTGGCTCGTATAGAGGCTGTGTTGATGCCAGACTTACCGTGAATCAAAGAGTGGCCAACCAATATCTGAGTTATTGTCTCCTATCTTTTAGGCCCACAGTACCATCACGATATCCTTACCATAGGATATTTGAAAGGGAGGACAAGAGATTAGTCAATTTGTGGACAAAAAGTGAGAATAATCATACAAATTCCAACTCTGCGGATGGAGAAAGTGAAGACATATTTTTCGACTTTGCAAATTTCGCTCAATACTTTCACTATGTTCATCTGCAAACTGGAGTTTGTGTGCCGCACGATTGCTCGCACTACGATTTGCAACAGGTGGCTGCACTAATTGCCTCTCGTTTGTACCTGATGGCTGGACCGGTAAGATGCTTCACTCGAGCTAATGTTGCGAGAAATTCTAGCTACTCATATTCACAGGTGGATGACGACATGGTTCAAGTTGATGAGATTGATAATAGACCCTCTCTTGTGCTGATTGGAAAGCCCATGGACTTGAAGCAAATCGTTGCTTTAGTTTTGATCGGTTCCTTCTACAGTCTCGTATTGCTCTCAACACTATGGCACTTCTTTGAAAGCTTTATATTAAACACAACAACCACCGGTGGAGTACATAATGAAATGGCTAGTCATCATCAAGTGGTTCCAGATTCCAAGACAATTCAGATTAACATAGAGCAAAATAGTCACAAAAAGAAGGTCAACCATCAAGTTGTGAGGCCCATTGAGTATAGCGGCATCAAGAGAGTGGCTTTCTATTACTTGTCCATGATAACCAATGGCGAAGAGTTTATCGATACGTCAATGAAGCGAAACGAAATCAAGTGTTTGCATGGCTTTAGGGTGGCGACTATGTGTTGGATTATCATTGTTCACACTTTGCAATATAACCAATGGTCTGGTTTTACTAGAATATTTGAGAATGTTCGAGGACTTCAAAATCCAATTGCGCATCCCATTTATAATGCAAACTATGTAGTGGATAACTTCTTCCTCATGAGTGGACTACTGGCATCCTATACGACTTGGTACTCAAACAAGGGAACCTCAATTAATTTTAGCTTTATCGCCAGCTTGATTGGCCGCTATCTCCGGCTAACACCTCAAGTTTTCCTCGTTTCATTGATGTATATTGCACTTCCGCTTGCTGCACATGGACCTTTCTGGTTTGACATGACCCATTACGCGGCCAAGTATTGTGAGAAGAATTGGTGGGTCAACTTGTTGCACTTGCAAGCTTTTTATAGAGAGGATGAAATTTGCAATCTCGTTGGTTGGTGGATTTCAGTGGACATGTTCTATTATATCATTGGCCTTGTTTTACTCTGGATGATACTCAATAAGAAACAATCCGAAGCGCTCCTATGTACTATAGCACTGGTTTTCGGTTGCATTTGTATCACAGCTTATATGCATTTCTACGGAAAATATCCACCAAACAATCTAGGTGTAGTGCCTCAAATCGCTGAAGTTTGGACAGAGTATGTAGTCAACTTCTTCTGGTCACCTTATCCACATGCGTTCCCCTTCTACTTGGGTCTCTGGCTTGGCTATGTGATGGCAAACAACAAATGGCGCCAACAAGTGAGAAGATGGAAAAGAGTTGGCTGGATCCTGTCCATAAGCTCAATGATACTTGTCAACATTAGCTCCTACATTTGGATGTCTGGATATGCAAGCTTGAATCAGAACCAAATTTTTTCCACATCATACAATGTGATATGCACACTAGTTTGGTCTCTCGGTTTTGGTTGGATCATCGTAGCCCTCCATTATGGATGCGCTCCGAGATTGAACAGGTTGCTCTCGATAAAACTATTCGTCATGATGAGCAAGGCCTCGTTCATAGTATACCTTTCGCATATGCTTATTATTAGGTCCTATTTTGGATTGCAAAACACACTCTTGGAGGTGTCCATCTTACAGTTTCTCTATATTATGATTGGAAACATTGCTCTGTCCTCGCTATTCGGGGTGTTTCTTTGCATCTCATACGAAGGTCCATGGATGAAGTTTCAGAGATTTGTAGTGCAAAAAGTTAGGCCAAACAACAGACAGTTACCAATAGCTGGTTCCTCATATATTAGGGATCTCGAAGACCATGACAGCAACAATAAGATGGAATCTAATAATGGAACTTAATCTTAGCAATTGTGCTTTCTCATTGTAATATGTAACAAATAACACAATTGTTATGAGTGATGGTGATAAAATCACTTAACAGCCGTCGAAGTCTCAATCTTCAACTTTTTTGACACTGATTGACGGTTCGACTCATGGGACTTGATCTTGGAACTTCGATGCTGACGCTTTCTTGCCAAAAGTAATTCCTTAAGCTTCTCGACTTCCTCTTCATCGCCGTTGATAAGTATAAGATCATAATCAGGGTCATAGGATTTGGAGCACAATATACATTGTTTGTCATTGGACAGTTCCTTCAGTGCTCTTTCAGAGAAGACACATCCGCAGCTAAAGAGAAAGTAGAATTTATACTTCCCATTGAAATCTAGCCCACTGATTGGGCAGGTAAACTGAGCCTTGATTTGCTCTGTGCTACTAGAGGCCTGTTTGGTCTTGTCGAAATTATCACTATCTTTTAGGTTAAGCGTTTTGACATCTTTTAAGGATCTAATATGAGATGCATTCGATTTCGGTTGCGATTGTTGTGCTGAAGTAGATGCAGCTGAGGTAGATGGATGCTTCTGAATAGAACGATCCAACAAGTATTCAATTATTGCATCTTTATTGTAAAGTCTTCCAAGCTGACAAGATACAATGGGCTTCTTTAACTTCAAACCTGATAGAGCACAAAACTGGTACTTGGCGGATCGATCTGCGTTCTTGTCCCGATTTTGTACGCTTTGTTTGCTCTTAACAATCTCGTTTCGCTTCGGAATTGTACCACCGTCACAGCCCATGATTGCAGCATTGGTCTGAGTTCTTGTCTAATGATTCTATAAAAATTGCGTTAAAAATTACAAAATGGAGCAAAAAAGTACCCCGAAGCTCGATGAAAACAACTTGGCTGGTTGACATGTCAAGTGGCAAACTCGTGTTAGCTCCACCTAGAGTGAGGAATGCAAATGCTTAGAAGCAGTTATCGGACACTGCGTTCAATATCAATATAGTGTCTCAGAGCAACCAATCTCTGATAGCACAGTGTCTCATTGGTCGCCATTCACTCGGCTTCGTCCATACAAGTTGACCGTCTTTCTTTACAAATCGCTGGAGCAAAGTGCAGAAACAGTAACAGACCTCCGACCGACTTTCTAAGCAATGGAAACTTCAATGCTGTCTCAGCACTGTGTGCGAACTTACATGTAAACGCATTGAAAGCGAGAAACGCATTGGCAAAAAACGCCGTTATGTCTGTGCTAAGGCTTGCATTCGAATTTGGCGCCAGAGTTTATACGGTTAAACTTAACGTAATTTCTCAACTCAGCTGTTGTATTTTGGTTCTCTCTCCCTCTTCACGAGACTTCGAGACCGAGACAAGAAGACAAGACAAAACTCAACTCTTGCTCATTTCCAATAAACCTCCGACGTGGACTCGTCTCGTCCCTCCGCCTATTATATTGAGACAAATTAACTACGACAACAGTGTCACACTGACATAATCTAATAATTTTATTTATTCAACTAATAGGGTCAAATCTATTGGACTATTCCATCTCATTGTTGATCATAATTTATCATAATCATCAAAACTTTACTTGCACGACCGCACCAAAACACCATCAGCGAAGACACCATCCATTAAATTAGAAATCAATCTAAAAATAACAAATTATATACCCATAGGAATAACAAATAACAAAAATGTCGAAGAAAGACAAGAAAGACAAAGACAAGAAGAAGGACAAGAAGAAAGATAAATCCAAAGACAAATCTTCCAAGTCTAAAGTCAAGATTGAATCGAAAAGTGGTAGTGGCAAGAAGCGCGCTAGCGATTCCGGCGACTCGCCAAAGAAGAAGCGTGTCAAGCAAGAGGAACCACAAGAGCATATTTGGAAATGGTGGGAAGAGGAGGCTTTGGAGGAGGGAACCAAGTGGAGAACTCTAGAGCACAAGGGTCCTATGTTGGCACCTGAATATGAGAGACTACCAAAGCATGTCAAATTTTTCTATGATGGCAAACCGATGGAACTACAAGAGGCAGCTGAGGAGGTTGCTGGGTTCTATGCTAGAATGCTCGAACACGAGTATACATCTCAGCCTACATTCAATGATAACTTCTTCAAGGATTGGCGCAAGGAGATGACACCACAAGAGAAGGCTATCATTACTGACTTAAAGAAATGTGACTTCAGAAAAATTGCAGAGTATTACAAGGATGAAACAGAGAAGCGGAAGGCAATGAGCAAGGAGCAGAAACAAGCTCTAAAAGCCGAACAAGATGCCATTGCAAATGAGTACGGCTTTTGCACTGTCGATGGTCATGTACAAAAGATTGCAAATTTCCGTGTTGAACCACCTGGCTTGTTTCGTGGTCGTGGCGAGCACCCAAAGCGTGGTAAGTTGAAGAAGCGAATCAGAGCTGAAGATATAATCATCAATATTGGCAAAAAGGCCGAAGTTCCAAAGCCGGCCAAGGGCAAGTGGAAAGAGGTACGTCATGATAACACTGTCTCATGGTTGGCCTCTTGGACTGAAAATATTCAAGGCAACGTCAAGTATGTCATGTTGAATCCAAGTTCTAAAGCCAAGTCTATGAATGACTTCCAGAAATACGAGAAGGCACGAAAGCTGAGGAAGCATGTAGATGAGATCAGAAAGAATTATACAGCTGACTTTTCGGATCATCAAATGTTTGTAAGACAGCGAGCCGTTGCTATCTATTTCATTGATAGATTAGCACTTCGTGCTGGTAATGAAAAGGGAGAAGATGAAGCTGATACAGTTGGTTGCTGCTCGCTTAGAGTGGAACATATAAAATTGAGCGTTGAGCCTATTGAAGAATCGGATTTGAACTCATCTCAACAATCGATATCAGACAACAACAACAGTATCAATGGCCAATCAAAAGTTAAATCAGAACCGGGCCAAGATCCAACATTATCACCAACTAGGAAGAATAGATACATGGTCGAATTTGATTTCCTAGGTAAAGATTCAATTAGGTATCAAAACAAAGTACCAGTAGAGAAGAAAGTCTACAAGAATTTGATCTTATTTATGGAAGGCAAGAACCCCGATGATAGTCTTTTCGATAGACTTGATACAGGAAAAGTTAACACTTATTTAACAGAATGTATGGAAGGATTGACAGCTAAAGTGTTCCGTACCTACAACGCTTCGAAAACATTGCAAGATGAATTGGATAAGCGAACTGAACACAAGATGACACTTGAAGAGAAGATGTTGGCTTACAATCGGGCCAACAGAGCTGTAGCCATCTTATGTAACCATCAAAGGGCACCACCTAAGACACACGACAAGCAAATGGAAAATCTGGAGACCAAGATCGACGACAAGGAAAAAGCTTTGAAGGACGCGAAGAAGGAGATGAAGGCGGCCAAGAAGGCCGGTGACAAGTCGACTCAGGAGAAGATGAAGAAGAAGGTTCAGACGCTTGAAGGCCAACTGCACAAGTTGGAGATTCAACGCAAGGACAAGTCTGAAAACAAGACGATTGCACTAGGTACCTCAAAATTGAATTATCTCGATCCCAGAATCACGGTAGCTTGGTGCAAGAGGTACGAGGTGCCGATTGAAAAAGTGTACAATAAGACACAACGAGAGAAATTCTTATGGGCTATTGATATGGCGACGCCTGATTATAGATTTTAGGTGACAACTATATTAATAATCATACAAATACACACACTTAAATATATATACCACTTATTTAAGAAATGAAATCATACACAAAGATACTTGTAACAAATTATCTCATTCGCGCTTGAATGTCTGACCACAATAACCACATGTATGAACTCCGTGATCCAGATTTATATAAACACGAGGATGACCCAGAGCCTTGATTTTATGCCCATCGCAATGTGCTACTCTGTCCTTGACTACTATGGTTGGTTGTTTTTTGATAAGATCTATAGCGGGATTGGGATTTCTCATAACCTTGCGATTGCCGATATATCTCAAGGCCTCAAGGCCTGATTTGACCAAGGACATGGTTCCAACTTCTTTTGCTTGCTCTATTCTCAGCTCGTTTGCTGATTCAGTGATTTTCCTCTCGCAGTCTCTAATTGGAGACACGGTTTGTTGTTTGATATAGCTACAAGATCCTGTAATATATTTGGTGGCAAGTTTTGTAAAATCTAAACAACAAAATGGGTCCAAGATGGATAGATAAATGAAGTCTTTTTCGAGAAAACAAGTCAACAAAAAGAAACACAAGCGGGGGCAAAAGTACAGTTACATGCAAAAGTATAGATACTACACGTTATGTTTCGAGTATCTAAATCCACAGGGTGGACTACAGGTGGCGCCCCATGCGCTTGAATTTGATCATTGAAGCTGTCGGGCTCCTGAGTCAGGAGTCCTGACTCTTTGAGCCATCTGCCTTGACGACGATGAAGTTATAAACTGGAATTCAATATTTTAATGATACCATTTCAAGTTACATCTAATTTACTTTCTATTATTTTTATTCTCTTTGTATGGCCATTCAAGTTGTCTTTTTGATCTTCAAGTGTATTTCTGTTTGTGTTTTTAAATTAAGTCGGGTTTGTTTGTCATTTCGCCTGGGTCCTGCTTTAGGCTAACAGGTGGCAGTAGATAATTCTCTTTTCTTGGATTGATGCTATTGAGCAATAGAGTACCTAGACCACCAAAGCTGCCCATTCATTTTAGGCCTATCCCTCTATTTTGTCGGCGTGTCATTTTATAAATTAACTTGATCAATAAATTACTTGGACACTTTTCTGCAAGATTCGCCAAGATCTCCCGCGCTAATCTTATCTGGCGTTGCTCAGGTGTAATGATTTGCTAAGTTGGTGTTGGTGTTTGCTTTGTCTTCTTCGTGGCAGGTTATATTAACTTGGTAGATATATAAATAAACTATATATAATAACTGTGTATATTCATCTATTAACATAATCAATGATTCCTAATCAGACTTTCCTCACTCGATGTCATCATTGTCCTTTCTCTAATGCCACCTTTGTAAGTCTTATCGTTTCCTATTTGTTCGCCCCGAGTGATAATCTTGAGTTGAAGATTATCATCCTTGACCTTGGATTGTTTTAAACCAAGAATTTACATCATAAATTAGTGGTACTGGTACTTGATGGGACTTATCTTGGGATCCCGGCGAGAGAAGAAGTAGGCCACCAGGCAAACGTATAAAACAAAGAACAGCCCAATAAAGCAAATAAGAACAAACAATGATTGACTCGAGAGACAGTGGCGGCCATTTAACGAGTCGCCACTTGTGGTCGCATAATCTCCGTCCAAATTAGACTGTTGATCATGATGATTCCTATGTTGATGGTGGTTGTGATTATGATTTTGCTTGTGGGATTTCACCGACGACCTTTGGGCGGCCGCCTGCTGACCATTTGCGGTTGGGGTAGTAGCTTGATTTGCGTCGTCTTGTGATCCAGGCGGCGCCGCATCGTTACCACCACGACTTGTTTGGTCCTTTTCCTTGAGATCTAAGACCACAATTTCCCTACTTAGAGTCATATCATCACCTCGCGGCTTTCCATGGGCATCCTCTGGCGCACCTGTTGGTCCCGCGATGGATCTTTTCCTTCTGCCATAGGAGTCCACTGAGCTGTGGCCGATTCCACAGGACACCTGATGAGTAATTGTATATAGTCGTGGTAGTAGTAGTAGTGGTGATGGTGGCGAGTTCATTATGGTGAGTTAGTTTTTATTATTGTTATGAGAAGCGCTGTAGCAGTAGTTAAACCTTCTGACTCTATTAATGTCCAGCTCACTCCCATCTTGTTATCTCGCACTTTATATCAATGGCACTTTGATGGCAAATGTCTGGGTAGGAAGATAACAATAATAATAATAATAGTTATATCAAGTAAAAGAAGAAGCGAATTAAGATGAGCTAATAAAGGAACTGGAGAAAACCTCAACCCTTCGGCTCCAAAATCGTAAACCATCTCTCCAATTTCCAACTCAACTTCCTCCTCGTTACCTCGTGAGAGATCCTTGGCGTCCATTATAAGCGCAATTCAACTACTAAACCAGACCAGTCCAGACCTAACTAGACAGTTGACCATTAGCAACCGATTAGTTGGCTTACCTGGAAGTCGAGCATTCGACTTTTGAGCCTTCGGCTGGCTATGTGCTGCTTCAGATGGTTGATGCTTTGGACCAACTGGGTGAGCGTTAAAGTGATGATTTAATGTGCTCTCTCTCTCTCTCTCTCTTTTGCTCCTCCCGCTCGATTCAGTCAAGTTCAGTTCAAGGATTTTCAATGGTGAGTTGAAATCCTCGAAAAAATCAGCTAAAAACTCACTAAAGATGGTGGAGAAGCTAGAAAGCCGCAATGTTCGCGTAGTTAACAAAAGGTTAATGATGGACAAGCTTGACGAGAGCGCGGAATTTTTCCGCTCACTCAGTCGAAAACTTAGGAACTCAGCAACAAGTGGTTGTCCCATCTAATCGTCATCATCATCATCATTGCCGCCACCGCCGAAGTTCTTTCCTGTTTGTGTTGCTATTATTGCTGTAATTTTCAATACGAATGTTTCAGTCGAAGTTAGTAGTCCAGCTGATGAACTCAAGGTGCGCTGAGCAAACAATAACTGCTGGTCTCATTCTAACATTTGAAATAAATTCAACGCAAGAAGGAAGAAGACTGGCTAATGATGAAGCTGATTTAGTTTTTGGTTCTTTTCCTTTTAGAGTGCAATTCGGAGGTCTCTCATCTGTGTGTCGGGAGAAGTGGTCTTATAATTTTGTGCACTCAAGTGGCTAGTTGCAAAAGATCAATCCTCGGTGCAACAAGTGGTCATCTCGGACACTTAGGCGACCACCCGATGCAGCCGCACACATTCAATTCGACATTGACACTAGCCGGCGTGTTTGTGTATGTGAGTGCATTCTCCTCTTGATCCTTTTGCTGTTGCTAACACGAAGCTCTTGGCCCAGAAGATTTGCCGAGATATTGGCTCTCGCGGTGAAAGGTAGCCATTTGCTCACGCTTTTCCTGGCCAACTTTTGCGCCGCTCCAAGCTTCGAGAGTTCTCGAGACAACAGGTGTCGTCGTGGCCGTTGGCGGGCCGAGCAATTGTGTGTTCGTTGCTCGGAGCAAGCAAACTAGCGAGCAACAACAGCAAAGGCGCATTATTCTACCGCAAAACCTCGAGGTGCTAGACCTTGGACTTGGTTTTGACGTTGGAAGCCGAGTTGAAGTCCAAGACCGAATCTCAGTCTCAGTTTGAAAGGCGACGCACAAAATAATGATGATAATTTTCACAATTCTCGCTAGAGATTCGCTTGCCAGAGAAGCTGGCGAAAAGTTTTCAAAGATTCTCAGCTTGCAAACAAGATAGCCGCTTTACTTTGTTGCTGTTACTTTGCAGCTAGCCAAATGGATAGTCGGAGCCACAAGTTGCTGCTGCTGCGGCTGCGACTGACTAAACTACAACACCGCCACCACCACCAACAACAACCAAATCTACACAAAACATCACGTCGCGCCAAAAGTGAGCGTTAGAGAACAGCGGCAACTTTGGGATTTCAGTTTGGATGATAAGAGCCAAAAGGGAAAAGGGGAGAGAATGGAAATTGATTTTGGCCTTGGCCCTTTCCCTCTCTCCTCCTTTAAATCTTTGGATCAATTGGCCAACTGACTGACTGACTGACTGACTGACTGACCCACTGACAGGCGATACGGCAAGCCGCTTGTTGTGGCAAATGTGCGCAGCAAAGGGCTATAGAGTTGGCAGGCGGCGTAGTTGCCGCAGCAGCTGCCGCAGCAACAAGTGGTCTTGGCATCGGCCGCCAACAGGCTAATTTGCCTCGGCGTTCGTTCCGGTGCCGAGACACCGGCAGTGGCAGGAGCTACAAAAACATGAGCAATGGCAGCCAATTGGTAGATGCAAAACTCTTGTTCTCTCGTCTTGGTGTCTCCATTCTCTTTCTCTCGCCGGCGCTCGACGCTCAATGACTCGATGCCAGCTCAAGAAGGCGGCTTGTCTTTGCTTACCGCCAGCACAACATCTACCTGTCGATGCCTCGGCGCGCAGGACCTACTCTCCACGCGAGTGAGTGTATTATAATTTAAGTTAGCCCCTGAAGTTTCAATCTCTCCTTTTCTTTGTGTGCCAGAGTGGCTTGCAAGCTGCTCACACTCTAGCCCCTTGAGTTGTAAGATTTTTTTATCGCGTGCAAGCGAGCGAGTGGAGATAGAAAAACTTGCTCGCCGCCCGAGTAGCCACTTGTTGCCAGCCAGCTTGCTACCGTAGTTTGATCGCTAACAAGCGAGCGGAGGCCGCGGCAGTGGCAATTGCGGCGACCAAACGAGGCTCACCTGTAAATGCAGCGGCAACACTTTACTTTTCTTTCTTGCCCTAGACTCGGCGAAGGATTATTAGAAAATTTCCTCGTCAATGTGTCGGCCGGTCTGTCTGAATCGTTTGGTTCAATGTAACTTTGAGAGTTGTGTCACCACTACAATCGCCACCACAACCATTGCAAAATGAATAAGGAGAAACTGCTGTCCTTATTACTCTTCCAATTTGCACCTCTCGAAAGCTAGCCAGTTGGATGGTCACTTCAAAGCAAAAGCAAAGGTGATGAACAAACAATTAGCCTTGCCACTTGAAACCGCGAATGCAAATCACCTCTCGGTCAATCGAGTCAAACTTTCGCCGGCCAGTGTTTCAATGGCACCTACAATATACAGGTGGTTGTTGTTGTTGTTGTTGTGAACACTTGGTCTCTTTGGAAATCGAAGAAACAACAAAGGCTTCAATGGATATCGAGCTCAATGGAGAGCACAATGGCCAGCTCGCAAGTCACGAGCTTTGGGTTATCCATTGAATCGTAATGTGTAATCTCTCGGTGGGCGACGATTTCGACTCTGATTTCAATCCTGCAACTTGGCAAGGTTTTATCCTCCTAAGAAACGAAGAAAAACTTCTTCGTCTCTCGTACATGTGGATGTTTATGTCGACGACTTAATGTTAACGACGACGACGACTTCGATGTTGACGAGGGCATCGTCACGTTCCCTGCGTTCCACTTACAATTGTTACCAACATCAACAAGTTGCCATTGCTATCGCCACTTTGCCTCTGTGATCTACTGAGCGGGGGGAAATGATTGGAGAGCGAAGAAAAGAAAAGGCATGCTTCTGGCGCAACCATTCAACTAGAAACACTAATTGCAAGCCGACTTTCTATCCAATGCCCTTGAACCAACCTTCACTCAAGATGATGATGATCGATTGGCCAGCCAACAACATCAACAGGTTGCTTCTCTTCCTCCTCTAGAGAGCTGGTGAGAATCTGATGGCTTAATTGCCTACTTCGTCGTTATTTCTTCGTGTTGAATCACGAAGACCAAAGCTGCCAGATTGGCGCCAATTATATTTTCTGTTTCTTGTTTTCTTTCATCATTCCGATTCTCTCTCTCTCTATCTCTCTATCTCTCTATCTCTCTATCTCTCTATCTCTCTCTCTCTCTCTCTCTCTCTCTCTCCCAATCTAAACCACATAAACGAGCGTCTGGCGTTTGTCTGACTCAAAATAGACGCTTAGTTTAGCAAGTGGACAACTGAACAGTTGAAAAGAGCAGCCTTTCTGTCCGTCTTTAGATTATTAAATTATCACTCCTCACTCTCTAACTAACTTAATCTAAAAGTGGTGGCTATAATAACAACCCTACTTACCGGCTCGCATTTGCCAATACAATACTTGACGTTGCATTGGAATATCACACCATACGACTCGGTGAACCTAAAGGCCTCATAGTTGGACTCTAGCGCATTCTCGTTGCCTAATGCCGTTTTAAAACCTGGAAATATTGTATGATCAACGGGACATCCATTCTCGTCAATTATCTCAAAGGTTGACCTGGCATCCTTGGCCATGGCAATGCAAGAGCGAGCAAAGATTCCATAAGGGGTGTTGTCGGGAATCTCAATTCGAAATGTAAGTCTATCTCCAATCCTAACCGTGCTCGCCTCTCGTCCATCCAAAGTTAGAATGCTAATCTTGGGCAGTGGAGCGTCGGAGCTGGCAGTTATACTAATGGTCTCGGGACTTTCCTTGTTCATATCAACCTCAAACATGTCCCTGGTTTTTGTTGATGATTCGGTCATATGTTTGTTCATTTGAAATTGGAATTTTTGTAGATAGGTTAGCATCATTGTGCTCTTGCATCACTATTCTGTCTCCACGGAGAAAAGCTATACTTACTTCACGGGCATCATGCCAAAGGAGACGTTTCGAGAGGCCGTCTCGTAGGTGCAGCGGACGTGATAAACCTTGTCGGCCTTGGTTAGCACAACGTTGTGGTGCTGAAGGACAATGGTGTTTGTGTAAGTGCCCGACTGCTTGATTGGTGTTTGCAAAGGGTGGGCATTTAGAGGGTGGGGGGGGGTGAAAAGTTTCGTTAGTGTTAGAGTTTGGTGATGCTAATGGTGGTAGTGGTTATCGTAATGATTGCCGGCATCATAATCAAGGTCATAATCACAGTCAGCAGTTGGATGCAACAGAAGGTGGTCGAGTTTCCCCCAGCGCAAAGTTGGGCGGCGGAAGCCGCAATTAGCATGCATCTTCCAGGTAAACTAGTGGCCGGCCGCTAAGTGAAGTGGCAAAAAACCACGGGGTTAATGAGGTTTTGGTCGGCAAAAAAAGAGAAAAGAGAGGCAACGAATGGTTTTATAACAACTGGAGCAAAGGACACCAACTAGCAAGAGAAAGAGAGAACAGTTTTCTCTTGTGATGGCTAAAGGCAGAGGTAAAGGTGAAGGTAAGGGTGAAGTTGGAACAATGGTTATGCCACTCTAATGGCGCGACGCGAATCGTCTAATTGAGAATTAGGAAGTGGCCAGCTTTGTGGTTTCTTTTTCTCCTCTTCTTGTTTACCTTTGCCTTCTTCTAGATTTTTTGAAAACTAGACTTTTTCTTCAAGAACAGGTGCGCTTCCGGCAGACACCCGGCTGTTTTCAAGGATAGAGTTATCGATGAACTGGTGAAGTTGGACACATGCACACAACAATTACCCATTCAACTCGCAGCTTATCGTGAGCAGCCTCAGTTGAGCATTAGCTAGAGAGCAACAGGTAGCAACAGAAATATTGGATCAAAGGGGGACAATCAACTGGGCTTAAGATACTGCTGGCCGCACGCGCGGTGGTCAACTTGATCCAATTGGATTTCCAGTCGATTGCTATCCAGTTTGTCGCGCCTTTATATTTCATCGAAACAAGTGGCTCAACGCACACAAACACACACAAATTTCACATAGGACAACAATGCGAGTTTGCAATGGCGACATTGGGCTTGAGTCGATGACAAAGTGAACGGCGAGCCCGAGAGTCAAGGTTAAGGCTTGACGCGGCGCAAGAAGGTCGCGGCGGCAACAGGTTGTTGCCGACGCTGCTGCTGCTTTTGCCATTGCTATCGTTGTGTTTGTTATTAAGCGAGCAACAACAGCAACACCGACAACAGTCTTGCTGCCCCATAAAATAGTCGCCTCAATTGGCGGTGGCTCCGAAAAGAAGTGGCTATGGAGAAGTTGGCTTAGTTGTGGTTGCTCGAGTTGCGCGAATGGTCTTCTAGCCAAACAGCAATCGGAACCAGAAACAACGACAGCCATTAGATTTCCACATTTCTCCAAAGATAGAGGGGGAGAGAGAGAGGCAGTTGTGTGCGGCCGCCTACCTGTTGCTGAGAATGAGCGCGCGACTTCCACTTGTTTCGCTGCGGCCGATACCGCAATTGCTATTGCTGTTGCCTTCGTTGAAACTGATGATGCAGCCGGAGGGTTGCAACAACTGAGATGGCAGCCACGGCGGCGACAATTTTGTTTGTTGGCAAGACCATGTTATTGTTTCAATATGTCGTAGAGCCGCACACTAACCATTGCAACCTGTTGCCGCCGACGCCGCTGCCGAGGCTACGGCAACAATTGGACCGCGCGGGAGGCGAAATGTGTGCCACTTGTTCGGAACAACGAGAGCAACCTCAGTGTGTTTCAAGTTGATCGCTCGCTCGCTCGCTCGATGATTCTCTCATCGTCAGCGACGAAGGCTTCTTTGCTTGGCGTCCATTTTGAGAGAAAAACCTGGCGGAGTTAAGGAGAAATGTAGAAAACAAAACATTACATCACATAATAGCAGAAACTAACTCAACGACGACGACGACGACGACGACAAATCGGATGTGTGGACAACTTTTATATGTCGACGTTCATGGCGACAACCAAGGCCAAGAGAGTAAGACGAGAGAGTCGATTGAGAGCTACGACAAATCTGGCCGCAAAGTTTGATTGAGACAACAACAGGTTGCCGCTGCTGTTACGTTAGTGAGATAGTAAGATTGTGAGATAGAAGAGTGGACTCTTCAATGTCAGCCACTCACTTCTTCACAAAACGGCCATCGTCTAAACTTGCTGTCCCGTTTCTCTTCCTCCTCCCCCCTATTTCGTTGTTGAGTCTGCAAAAACTAATTGTTGTCGGCAACCTGTTGTGCGCTAGCCAACCAACTACCACAAAATCAGACAGGTAGGCGGGCGGGCGAGCAGGCAGGCGGCAATGACAACATAGTTTCCATCCGCCATTTAGTGTTGGTTTGTTTTCAGCGAGCGAGAGAAACTTTTCAAGTACAAGTTGAGCAACAGGTAGATTGTTGGATGCAAATGGCTCAGCTAGAGTCGATCGATCGCCATTTCGAATGCTACTGGGCTGGATGTTTCCCTTAAGAGGATCGAGAAATAGGAAACCACACAATAAGTTGGCCAGCATAGTCGCCAATTCTCAGGGTCAACTAGCCGACGCTCGAGTCTAACTGAACGGACAGTCTCTCTCTTTATCCGTTGTCCAGCTGATTTTGAGATTTTTGCCGGTGGTTCAGCTCAACGACCAAATAGCAGCCATGACAACGAGGTTATGGTTATGGTTATTGATATCGATAAAATGTAAAAACTATTCACGGTATCCAAAGCAGAGTCACTTGTCGTTGTCAACGAATCGAATGGCTTAATAGCTCATTCAGGCAACTTCCTGTCTCTTCAACTTCATGGACAATCCGCACAGAAGATCATTCATTAGGTCTGAATGATTTGAATTGATTCTGGTCGTTGCATAACGCAGCGCTGCGACAACATCGTGGTCGATTTGCTCTAGTGAAGCGAGAAGCTTAAATCTGGTGGCTTAATCTAAATGGCAACAAGAGAGTTGACATTCTCCTGTGTTTGTGTCACGACTTCCGGTCGACGAGTTCCTGTGGCAGCGGCAATGTCGGCCGCAGTGAGCAGGTGAGCTGGTCATTGAGCGAGAAGTAAGTGGTTCATACAAACAACTCGACTCGTTGAAGCGAGAAAATTTTGGAAGACATAATAATAATAATACTAATCATAAAGGCGAATGGAATATGAAAATCGTGATCATTTGCTACCTCAATATTCTCTCAATGATGGAAGTGGCAAGGCAACAGCATCGATCAAAGGCCAACACAATGCGACACTGCATCTTCGGATGCTCAAAGCAAACAAGACACTTGCTTTCCAATTCTTTCATGTGCTTCCATTCGCTTCACGAGTTTCTACTTTGCCCTCCAGTTTGACTCGTTGGAGACTCCAAAGTTTTTCCACAGTTAAGTCCGCCGAGCTTATTCGGCCAGCCCGACTTGGCAGCAGGCAGGCGAGCGGAAGTTGCGCAACAAGTGTAAGCGGACAAGAGATTGTAATTTTCCGGCCAATCTGCTCATTTGGGCTTGACGAGTGGAAATTCCTCCATCTCTTTCTCTCGTCTTCTTTTTCGTGGTTGGCATTGATTTTCGGAAGAAAACAAGCAAGCTAGCGAGCAGCTCACCCAGCGAGAGCAGCTTCAACTGAAAAGGAAAGCCAAGGACAAGGCTACAAGTGGTTGAAATTATGAGCTAAAGCTAGGAAGTCGTGAACACCATCGATGGTCATCGACGAAAAGGTTCATGAAAATTGCGACGAGCAAGAGATGAGAAGAAGAATTGAAAAAATGATGGCGCCGACTAGAAAATCAACCACCACGAAGACGAGCAATTGAATTTGGCTCATTGTTGTTGCTGTCGATGTCGTCTGCTTGTTTTGACCACTTGTTGTTGGTCGGTTTGTTTGTGCCTAAGGCGAGCGGCGGAGAGAAACCCGAACCAAACCAAACAGAAGGCAGTCAAGGTTCAATGCCAATAGACCGGCCACTTCCGCTAGGCGCCGAGCTGATGCCTCGCGACTGGGCATCGGAGTTAAGCTCACTCACTGGAATAGACATTGGAGCAAAATGGACAACGTTTGAGCTGAGCAGTGGAGAGCAGAGGGCGGGATAGTCGCGCGCCACTTTGTCCACTTGGGCGACTTTCGTTGGCCTCGAATTGCGAGGCAGCCAGCCGGTTGGTCAGTCAGTCAGTCAGTCAGTCAGTCAGTTATGTAGCATCGAGAGAAACTCAAATGGTCATTTCAGCTCTGACTGGATTGGTCGACTATCTGGCTTGCTGCTCGGCTGGCCAACGAGAGAGGAAGCGGCAGAGTTGAAGAGCGGAAACGATTTGGCCAGAGCAGGCAACAAGTGGTTGGTTTGTTTCAGTTGCCGCTTTTGCCTACCGCCTCCATTAATATATAAGCGGCCAATTCAGAGTGTTGAATTGGTTATTTCTCACACGCCACACATTCAATCACCTGAGACTCGGCGAGTTTGGAGGAGTTGCGGAAAAGCGAGCAGGCGAGAAACAGAACGGTTGCTCTTAGTTTAAAATTTTGCTTTCGCGCAGGTAGACTGCTGAAACAAAACCACCCGCCTGCCGTTGGATTGTAAATTGCAAGCGACAACCACTTGTTGCCCCCTCACTCACTCGCTCGCCCACTAGCTTGCCCGCAAAGTTCCTGTGTCTTATGGGAATTTGGGTTGCCTGTCGATGGCGCGAGAATTCGAGGGGATTCTGTTATTTGAGAAAATTGAGCTACCTGCGAGATTTTAGATTGAAACTCTTTCCCCCCTACATAAATTTTGTGTAGCTGAGCTACGGTTAAAATCAAGGTGAGCATCTTCTTCGGTTCGATGGCGTCAATGGGAAAAGCGGTATAAGGAGGAGGCAAAAGAGTACAAGTGTGATTCTCTGACTTACAAATTGGCTAACCAGCCAGACAGCAGTGCCACTTGTTTTCAAATCCACTGCCTCTACCTATTGGTTCAAAGTTAAAAAGGTGTCGATTTGCGAGGTCGACATTTGAGTGTTCGGTTTGCATTGATGTGGACTGCAACTTTAGTTTGTCACCTCGATAATCACTCCCTTTTTCTCTTCTAACACTTTGAACGCAAAACAATCGGAAGGAAGCGAAGCGATTTGATTCAAGTCGAGTCGAGTCGAATAAATTCGGATCGAATCGATGATCGTTTAGCGCCCATTGTTTTGTTTGCATGCGTGTGAAATTTTGACAACCTGCTGATGTGTCTCTCTTCGGAAGGGACAAATCAACAAGTTGTTCGAGGAGTGAATGCCTCCAACAAGCAGACAGATGGGAGGACGGAAGCAACTTCCGGTCATTTATCTCCTCAAACAGGTGGTTACAACACACCAGAGTTTGGTGAGTGTGCCAAAATAAATCGTCTACTTACCGCTGACTGAGTGTTGCACGCTTGGCCAGTTAGATCGATATCAAGTTGGAATTGGTGCTGGTTCTTGATGTGAGCATTGCAAGTTTCGCTCCTTCCAAGGGCATAGATCCTACCAACAAATGGACGTTGAGTTTTAACATTGACTAGCATCTTTGTGTCCGTACATTTCAATGCAACATCATAGCAGAATCCATGGGCATCGCAATTTTGATCATGATTTGTGGCCGCCCCATTGGAGTTGCTGATTTGATTTGGTGGCTCTAGGATTATGGTCTGAGTGGACGGCGGTGGCGCTGGACTAATGGTGATGCGATTTGGAGGAAACGACGAGTCTCCAATGGGCCGCGACATTGTGGCAGTGGTCTGTTCCCTTCCATGATTAATCGACGAGGACGACGACGTCGATGAGGAGGTGGGCGGCGAGGCGGGCATTATAATGTGTTGCGGGATTCGGCCTTGCCCGCCGCCGCCTCCCAGTTGTACCGACGTCAAGTCGGGAATTTGGATATTGTTCGGGATTTGACTTGATCCTGGCGGTAGGAAGGTGGTTGGTAATCTCATTGTGGTCGACTGGCTGGCCGACGTGACCAACATTCCAATTGGCGACAAAGTCGATGTTGAGCTCATAAATCGATCGTCGTTATTACTGTTCGAATTGGAAGTTGAGCTCATCATTGAAGATTGAGTGGTGGTATGATTCATGGGCCCATATCCGTGGTTTCCTTGCGTGTGGACCGAGATTCCTCCGGGAGTCGTGCTGCTTGGCATGATGGTTATGCTACTGGGTGGCATTGTGATGGTTGTTGGCTGGCCATTTGCGCCCACTTGTATGGTGTCATTACAAACAGCCTCCAGGTAAACGGCTGAAGTTTCCCCTGAATCCAGTAGTGGTTGCATGTGTTGCGACATGAAAGTTTCGGCTCCATCGGGGAAGGTCTTTTGGTCCAAATGGTAGAGGGCACAATTTGGCTGGCCCTGTTTATACGAGCTCCTATACAAGATTGACCTACAAATAAACTCGTGCTCAATGGTGCAAGCGCGAACGCAGCCGGCCTGAGATTTAACTAGCATCTCCTTGTCGGGATAGTAGTTTAGCTCTACGAAATGAGCAATCCTTTGGAGAGGCATTCCAATCTTTGCGTAATCGTAAATCCGCGACTCGGTGCAAATATCCTCGCCCAACAAACAGGCGTTCTCGAAATAATCCGTCCCCGGTGCGTCGAGTAGATCATACGAATGCTGGGGTCCATTTGACTGAGCCAACGAGTTGGCCCCATTGGCCTCGCGCTGATTGGCAACCTGTTGGCTCAGGTGCAATATAAGCGGCGACCTGCGATCGTAACCATTCAATGAGCATTGTTGTGTTATATAATTAAATTCCAACGAGCGGCACACGAACCGTTGCTCGTTCATACAAGCCGCCTGACACGCCTCCTTGTTGGGCGCAAAAAAGGGCTGTCGGTCGCGCTGGCGCAAGCGACGGTTCGGGAATCTCTCGAAGGCCCAGAGGCGCGAGCAAACGGCCTCGGTTTGAAGCTCGATCTTGTTGAAGAAGTACAAGTTGGTTGCCTTCTGTGGATGGGCCACAATGGGAACATGTTCGCCGCCGGGCATTTGGCGCAGGTAGGCGCCTTGGCGAGCTTGAGTCTCATTCTGCAACATACAGGTGGTCTCTTGAAGTGCGGCGAAGGGGTTCACGACAAAACTAAACACAGCCGAAGTGCAACTTGTCTCCTCCTTACACCAACCAAGACATTCAAATAATGAAACATTTTGCATCGTATAGTAGGTCGAGCCCGAGAAGTCGCGATTGGTCATCTTCTCAAAGGTAATCTTTGCGTCGGCTTGTAGCGCTAGACAACTGGCGGCTAGTAGCAAAGTCACCAAGCTAATTGTGAGGAGCTTCATGTTTACCTGTCGTTGCTGATTTGCCGATGCCGTTTGTTGTTGTTGTTGTCTGTCGTTTAGAGAAATATCTGAATTGATTAGGTTGCTTTTGTGTTCAGTTGTATCAAACTCTTGTTGTCGTTGTTGTTTTGGGTTCATCCTAGATGGACTCGTCACTTCCGGTCGGTGGTTGTCTTGATCTAAGTCATCGAAACTCTCGCCACCTGCGACCACCAGCCGCTCGTTTGACTCCATCGTCATCTCTCTGCTAGTATTTTGCGTATTCTTCTCTGTGATTTTGATGATATCGCTAGTTGCCATGTGATTTCTAATGAGATTTCTTCCTATTGTTAGTGTTTCTCTCTCTCTCTCTCTCTCTCTCGCTCTCGTTCTCTTTTTCTCTCTGTTTCTCTCTAAATTAGTATTTATATTTAGTCAGTTAGAGGTTAACTTGAACTGATAACAAATAAAAAACTGCAGATAAACTTTTGATACTCATTCATAGGAGTTGAGGCGACTAAACTAAATACAACACATATCTTGTTAAGAGATTGTTTCGTTCGTTTTTAGGTTGGTGCTACAAACGAGAAAACTTTCAATCCGTTCGCCTCACTAGCTCGTTGGTTACTAAGAGAAATCTAAACACATCCAACTAAAGAACTCGGCCAACTAGCTCGCAAACTTTTCTCTTTCTCTCGTTCTCTATTGCTAATTCTAACTCTTTCTAACTGCCCACTTGATAGCCAGCTAGTTGGCTAGCGACGAGACAACGGAATTTCTCTTCACTCCAGTTTAAAGAATCTACTGCTCTCTTGCTCTGTGTTAAGGGCGTTTGTCGGCTAGCGGCTCGATGTCTTGTGGCCACGAAGATCACAAGTCTCATATTGAGGCGACTTTTCTCTGTGCTCCAACTCAAAGGCCAACTCTAGCGAAATTGTTCTTTTCTTTCCCGTTAGCTTGCTTATTTTCCATTGGCCGCTAGTGCCGTTACGCGGGGCTCCAACGGCCACTTGTTATGTCCATCTCCTCTTCTTCATTCCCCCTTCTTCTTGTTTTCCCGTTATAACGTTTGGCCTTGCAAGCCAAATCCTATGGCTCATGAGGGGGAGGCAACAGGTGGGCGTAGCGAGTTCCGTTGCGCAACTGGCGCAGCTTGCAACGGGAACTCCTCCCACTTGTTGTTGTTGCTGTTGCTGCTTGAGTTTTACAGTAAGTCTAACTATCCGCAAGGATTTACCGTTAGCTTTTCTTACCGGCGACGTCGGCTCTACAGACCGCAACTTTATAGGGCAGCAACTGATAGCTGGCCTTGAAATGCGATCTCCGGCGGGCAGCTGTACGATTTTCACTGTACGATCGGTCTCTTCGTACAAGTCGGTTGTATTTTGCGCTGAGTTTTAGATTCTAACATAACCTAACGCACGAATGTTAACCGAGTAAGTCCAAGACTAACTAAATTTCAACTCCGCCGATGGTTTTGTCCACCTCGCGCTTATCCAGAGACGTTGGCCGGATTTCGCGCACCAACTTTCAAGCGACCGTCGGTAAGTAAGAAAAAATCCACCTGTTTGAGTCCACCTGTTTCCAGCAAACATGGACATAGGTGAAACACAGGTAGTTAACTAGCTTGGACGGCATCAATGAGACGGAGCAAGACATGCAAATTGTCACTCTCGCAACGTAATCGCTTTGCGAGAGCTGGCTAGCTCACAAGGAGTTTGGCTAAACTAAAGCGCTGCCCATAATTTGCTCGTTAATATGGCACCACTAACAATTGTTGACGAGCCTCCAGCTCGCAAGTGTACACCCGAGCGACTAATTGTCATTTAATTGCCACCTTGCGGCCGGCAAAAGAAGTAGATTCTCTCATAATTGATATCCTCATAATTCACACGAGAGTTTTGTAAGATTGTTTTCTATGGTTCTTATTTTTTCCTGATTGTTGTTCTTCTCTCGTCAATGGGATCCTCTCTGTTTCGGCGCAACACAAATTAAAAGGTTCAAGTCTGGTGGGGTTTATTTCAAGGTAAAGCACATTCACACAAATTGAGTTTTTCTCAGGGAAGTGGTTTGGAGAAATGGGAGCAGCACTTGTTGCTTCGAGCCTCTACTGATGGTTGCAAATTGCCATGGTCGTTCTGAGATATGCGAGGATAGTTAGATAGCATACAAGTTTCCTTTCCTAGAACATGAAAAATGCAAAGTATATCAGCAAGCAGATTGACGAGACCACTTAAATTGATCTAATTTCCTGTGCCGTTGTAGTGACTTAATGGCGTCGACGTTTCAATTGCCTACCTACTTGGTTGTCAGTTTCACACTATCGCTTCCAATGGCAAGGCCACTTTTCCTCCGGGCATCTTCATATTGGAGCTTGTCGGCTCAAACTTGAATTCATCGAATCAGCTAGTCAGCGGCAGGAGAGGTAGAGATATATATATAAAAAAATTGCAAGCGAATCAAATTGAATGAGAACCTTCCTTTTGATCGACTTCTCGCTTTCTGTCTGCCGTACAACATCTCTCGCTCTGATCCCAATTGTATTCCATCAACACTTATCACTTCCATTCCAAGTTGCTCTCCTCGCCTCGACTCATGCGTCAATGCCAACGCTAATGGCATTAATGGGTGGAGATCAGAGACGCTGATCTAGGTGAGAGCGATTAGCCCATCAAGTAGTTCTAATGGCGCTTCTCGCAACAAGAGGCCAGAGGTACAAAGAAAGAGAGATGTTGTCAAGTTATGAACTATCGACGTGCAGCAACTTTAACCGAGTTGAGTGGCTAGGTTACGCAACAATCCGTGGTGTCAAAGAGGTAAACCAAAGATGAGCAGCATAACAACAACAACTCGATTACCTGCCCCGAATGTCTGGAGGCGCCGCAAAGAGAAACAAGATTGTCTGTAGTGCCACTCGAGGCTAGAACCGCTCCAAGTTTTTCCTCTCCCTCTCCTTATCCGGTAAAGGGGCTAACTCGCTTAGTGTGGCGATTGCGTCGTTTAATGTATTTGGATCACAGGATGATTGTGTTCGCGGCAGCATCATAATCTCACCTGACTGTTGTGGCTGCCGCTGCACTTACTGCCCAGAACGCTCAATTTTTGCACAGGTAAGAGTCTTGCCAGTTGATTTGATATTCGGTCATTGTTACTAGTGCTGCCTCTGTTGTTGTTGCCACTGCTGCGACTCGTATGAATCAAATGTCGATGATGCGCTCAGGTTCGAGGCGTGAAATGTGTGCCATTGAGAGTCGGTTTATCGAGGAGACCGACGCTATTGAGGAAGCGCAACAAACGGTCAATCTTTGGGCCAAGTGGCGCGAGATAAATGAAAACGAGAATGTGAATGAAAAGCTTGCTAATCGTGAGGAGGGAAAACTGCTAGCAACTGGTGGTTGGCATTGAGCTTTCAATTTGCCTCTCTTCTCAAGCACAAGTTTAGGGCAACTCTCAAGACGACAGCGAAGGAGGGAAACGTTAATATGATATTCAAATTGACGGCCAAGGAAGACTAAATTTTCCATGTTACATGTTCCCAGGTATCGAGTCTCCATTTAAGCAGCCAGCGCCATCAATTTGGTGGTAGCGGTAGTTCATCGATGCCGCCGCCACCACCATCACCACCTGTGGCTGACTACCTGTTGCCGTGGCACAAGTGAACGTCGTATGCTTTGAAAAAACCAAGATTTGACAGGCGATAGATGTAACAATCAGCCACGAATTCTACAGGTGGTTTCTGGCGGCGGAAAGCTAACACAATGAAACTCGCGCGCTTCAATTTGCATGCGCAACTCAACTTTCCATGTTATTGATCCCCAGCCTCCGAGAAACTCGAACCTTTTGTGGTTCTCCTCTATTTCTCTCTCGCTTCTTCGTGCGTCGTGCTTTCCGATAGGCTCGACAGTCGAGCGGTCAGCTAGCGAGATTCAAGGTTGAGAGGAGAAGTTAGTCAAAAATGGGGGGTTTTCTAGGTCACAACATTACATAACATTTAGCTCTTTCTATGGAGCTTGCCACCTGAGCGGACGAGCAAGTGAGCGTTTTGATTGACACTCGCCAAGGTTCACGATGGAAAGTAACTCTCCATTGTTGCTAAATGTTTTCAGTTTTCCTCAAAGCCCAGTGGTCGCTCACTGAGTCCATCTTCGAGGCGAAGGGGCTGCAAAGTTATGATGGAATTGGAGCAGCAACAACAGGTAGCATAGTTCTGTTTGTCTGAGAAGTTTATTAACCACAGGCGAAAGGGGACAACGGGGTGAGATTTAGGTGAGCTTTATGTCAGAGTTAGCGATCATTTAGCAGGGGGAGGGAGAAGTTCTCGGCGAGCTAATCTAAATGTGTGTTCACTTGTTCTTTCGTTTTGACAGGTGACAGCTGGATTCAAAGATACAGATATGAAGATACATGTAGAGAGAGAGAGAGAGAGAGAGAGAGAGAGAGAGAGAGAGAGAGAGAGAGAGAGAGAGAGAGAGAGAGAGAGAGAGAGAGAGAGAGAGAGAGAGAGAGAGAGAGAGAGAGAGAGAGAGAGAGAGAGAGAGAGTAGAGAAGAGAGAGTAGAGAGAGTAGAGTAGAGTAGTAGAGAGTAGAGTAG
>WNKI01000004.1:1259711-1298372 GCA_015350385.1 Aculops lycopersici | reverse complement strand
AGAGAGAGAGAGAGAGAGAGAAGAGAGAGAGAGAGAGAGAGAGAGGGACAGAAACAATGGAACTGAAGCTACAGGTAAAGGTGGAGTTCGAAAGTAAACTTTGACGAGATGAATCAAAATTTAGACATCAAAATTGTTGTTGTTGTTTACTTTGGGCATGGCAAGTAGAGAATATTTAGCTAACCTGAACTAACACAACCATAGCAAGGAATGGAAATAGAAACAATAGGCGCCGGCAATTTGAGCAGCATCAAATTCTGTCGGCAGTGCCGCCGTAATGTCATTGCGGTGTTGGTTCTTACATAATGTTCCAACAGTCTCACCGAGACAATCGACAGCTACAACTTGAAGAGCGACTTACAACTTGCTGCTAGCCGCTTGAGTGGAAGTTGGAAAGGGACTTTCAAGTGCGTGGGACTTTTTCCTTTACATTCTCCTGATTTATATTTGTTTAGATTGTTGCGGGTACATTTATGTTACCAGCAGTAGAGGACCCAATTTGTTTGCTCTCTTGGCCGGCCAACCACTTGTTGCTTCACCTGCAAAGAGTATGCCACCGAAGAGTGATGTTACGCAACGTTAACTCGTCCAGACCGCAAGGTAATTTTCTCTTCATCTCTCACACAGATACATAGTCTCGAGTCGAGGGCGAGGGAGTGGGAGAGAGAGAGAGAGAGACAATGAAAATAGTGAAGGCAGTGAAATGGGGAGAAGTGAAATCATCATTACGTCGAATTTGTTATCATTGTGAGCAAGTGAGCAAACATTCGAGGTGAAACCGTTCGAGAAATTGCGCAACTCTCCAACTAAATTGAACCGAAACTTTCCATCTACACTGTAGTTCCATCCAATCTTCACGGACCCAGAACAGGAAAAGTCGACATTGACATTGGGAAAAACGCGAGTAGCGAGTTGCGCTACCATTACACTGAATTGTTGTGGTGCCGCGCAACCACCTGTTTCATTGAGTTTCATTGAGCGAGTGTCAATGTAGCTTTAGTTTGGAATATGCTCAACATAGGCACTCAACTGAAAAACTGAGAAAACTCGCGAGTCGCGACTCAAAAGCGAGAGCAAAGGAAGGGAAAGGAAAATACGGCCACCGAACTTTAGAGCCAAGTTGAGAGAGTTGGTCAAGTTTTGCTAGCCTTAGGGTTGGGAGTTAGAGAGAATTGGAAACACGAGACTTCGCCGCCGGCGCGATGTTCTAGCTTCCATAAGTTCAAGAGCTCACCTGGCGGCGTGTGTGGCACACCGCAACAAGTGGGTTAAAGGGAAACCTTTCGTCGTTTCACTTGAGGCCAATCAAATTGAGGAATTCTAGATGCGCTCTTACCTTCACTACTACCACTAGTGACCAACTAAACTCACTATTCCATTCCAATTCTAATCTAATCCCATCCTCCTGATCCTATTAACTCTCATCTCAGCCTCTCCACTCAAAACTCATACTCTCACCCGTCCATTCGGCTGACGAAATTGGATGCTGGTGGCCAAATTGAATAGAGACTTGTGTTCGAATAAAGACAGATAGAGGGAGGGGAAAGGTACGAATTGGCTAGCTTCGCTTCGCATGCTTGATTAAATTTGTGCGTGTCCAATGGATAATTGGCGGCTTGTTGTGATGCAGCTAGAATGCTGATACCTCTCTAGCCGCGGGACTCGCGTAATTTCATTTTCAACACTGACCACTGGATGCTCGCCTCTCGCCGCGGCAGTTGCTCAACTTGCAGTTGTGCAAAACTCATTGTGCATTTGCAAGCGTGTGAGTCCATCTCTTTCTCCCACTCTCTTTATCCCTGACCTTCATTCATCCTCCATGCCAAGCTAGCTTGGCGGCGCCGCGCGAGAGCCCTCAATTGGACTTGCACTCGCGGGCTTCCGTTGGGAACCTTGTGCACCACAACGACCAACAGACTCGTGTCGCGCCGACAACAACAACAACAACAGCCACTTGGATTGTTGTGTGGTTTTTGCCATTGAAATTTGCATACAGGACCACAACCAGAGACTAATCGAGGGATGCCGACGGCTAGAGCGCTTGTTACGACGATACAATTGGACTTTTGGCGAATGGTAATGATGGTCTTGGCAACACAGTAGCCCCGACGGCGGATGCTCTAGTTTCGTTTACTTTCGTGCAACTCGCAAACTTTCGTTTACCGAATTGATGGCAGCAACAACTACCAAGGTGAACTCGAATCAAGGTGGCGGCAATATCACGTCACCCAAGCCACAAGAGAATCTCTCTTTGTTGAAACCACTGTTGTTGTTGTTGTTGTTGTTGTTGCTACTGTAATCACTTCTATCATCAGCTCAATCGGGACCAATCAAAACCAATGAACTGCCAGTGAGTCAAACCGACAGGTAGAGAGTGGTTGGTCAACAGGTAGTTGCGTTGTTGCTCTCATGAGCTCATCAGGCGAGTGATTTGCACAAGAGCTTGCTTCAGTATCACCGAGGCCACTCGTTGCTGTCGATCATGGCAGTAAGTGTTTAGACTTCCACCTCTCTCTCTCTCGCACTCTCAATCCTCTTGCACTGGAGAAGGTCAAAAGTTTTGGCTGGCGTTGGGGCATCCAAGTGAAATAAGAATAAGTCCACAGATGAACTTGATACGCTTATCAATGAGCCACCAAGTCGTTCGTAGCTCCAGTAAGCGGATGCCAATTGAAGACCGTGAACTCGGGGCGCCAACAGTGGCAAGATGAAGTTGGTAACAAGTAGTGGCAGTACCTCTCTAGTTCTCGGTAGCTGAAATTGGATCAATGCAAAGCCTCAGGTGAGATCAATTTGAATTTAGAGGGGAGAGTTTTTTCTTCCAAGTTTCCGACCATCGAGAGGTTAGTTTTTTGTCTAAATTTCACTTAGACTCTCTCTCTCTCTCTCTTTCTACAACAATTTAAACTAGCGAATGCCATTCGTTCAGCTACCGGCAGCACCAAATTGAAATTGATTCGGTTTCCCTGTTGCGTTACAACTACCAACTTTTACTCATTTCAATCTGATCAAATTTGCCTCGCCAAGTCTTTGTTTCGAACCGAACTTGGAACAAGCAAAAACAGAGGCAACAGACTTTGATTGTCTGATTTCAAGCGACGCTCATCCTTCAAGCGAAGCACAAGTCATCTGGATCAAATCCTCGCGAGAGGTGCAAAGAAAGTGACCTCAAGGCTTCAGTCGAGAGTCTCACGAGACCTCTCATGTAAGGGGAATGCAAATCACTCGCGGCGAGTCTTCGGCACAACCAAAGTGACGACTTATCAGATGCCACAGTTTTCTTTCATCTCCTCAGACTAAGCGGCTAACTTTAGTCGCCGATGCGCTTACCTTTGCTCGCTTTGGAATTTATGATCTAGATTTCGTATTAAATCTCTCAGCTACTTTCGTCGCTTCTTTTTGCCCGTTGTTCTATCCCCTTCAGCTAAGTAACTAAGAAGAGAATCCAAGGACTTCAGTCGAGAGTCAAGTTCACAGGTAAAAAGCAATACCCTAGGTAATCAGCTCATACCCTTGGGCACGATTCTAACAAGACCATCTTTTCCATCGCAAGGCCGCGGGAATCACAATATTACCTTACCAATAACTTTATTAAATTGGTTATAGTCGTCATTGGAACAACCTTTTGTTGCTGTGGCTCCTGTAAACCGCAAATGTAATCACAATTAGTTGCATGCGAAACACATTTCTTGTTGCTGAAGTTCTCCTCTCTAGTTTGTGGACTTCAAAGTCAAAAGAGTTAGAATTGGATCAGTGGAGTTCGGAGCAAATTTCAAGGGGTGGTTATTCAGAGGCTTCATGTATCATAATATGATACTACAAGTACAGGTAGAGTCAAGAGAGACGGAAACAAGAGAACCCTCGAGCAAACGATATCACGACTCAACTCTTATGAGTCTCATAAACAATTCCAGTTGAAACAATTCAAAGTCATCTCACGGTTTTAGAGTTGGCTTTTAAGTCAAAATAGCAGCCAAACCAACATCTTGAGTACTGGTAGAAGCGATGTGGAAATTTGCACACAATGCAACAATAGCTAAGGGATATATAAGATCAATTCGACTTGCGCAAAATGAGTTCCTTAGTGGGGCAGCAATACGAAAGCGAGGCAACCTGTTGTCTGGTTCTAGTTTGCTGCTACGAGTGCGAGGTCCAGGTATCATTGTGAAATTTCGTTAATTTAACCTGTCTCTCTTTGTCGCCAATTTGAAATTGTATATGAGGATCATATTTCTTTCCTTATATTTCTGTTGATGCGAGGCCTTCGGCTAACGGAAGTCGCTGTCAGACTGCGGCCCTCCAACTAATCTCTCCACTGTGTCAGTGTACCGGAAATGCGCTCATCCAATTTAGTTTCCATACATCACAAGTACAACAGTAAGAACTCACTTACTTCCTAGGATAGAGGAAAACCATGGCCGAGATTTCCAGCAAATCTGCTGCTGATGGATAAATGAACCGCAGAAAAATCATGTACCTTGACTCCACTTGATTCCTGGTTGTTAATATATTGCAAAACGACGCAAACTAACAGAGATTTAGCTCATAAACACTAACCATCATGGAAAGGCAATCATTCTTTCCCAATCCTGGACCAAAGATGGAATGTTCAAGGGATGAAGAGAGAAGAGGAAAAATACGATGATATTAACTCATTGTTTTGGAGTAAATAGTTGCGGAAAAGACTTGAGAGATATGAGAAGTTTTCTGCTGCTCCTTCATTAAGATTAATGGTCAAGGTTAAATTTCAACGCTACTCTCTGTTTGAGGATTTGAAACTACCTGTTGGGATGCCTTCGCTCAGGTAATTGCTAGCAAGCTTTGCAGCTATCAATGGCGCACTCACCTCGTGATACTCTGTGTGTCCTCTTGCGGAAAATTTAAGAAACTCTCCAGCTCTTTGCACGCAGCGCTTGTTTGAATCCGCGCGCCATGCACGCCGATTTCCGGACTCGGCCGAAGGCGCATGCGTCAGCATAGAGCTCGGCAGAGACAGCAGCACATGGTGCAGATGTGCATGCAGCGGTGCCGCCATCGCCATCGTGTCCGCATGTTCGGCCCGACCATCGCAGTTGCACAAGGAATTTTTTTATATCAAAACCCAACTCGGGTACATGTTATAATTCCAAGTTATTCATTATTACTATTCTCATCATTCTTCATTAATTGGTTGCTCCATATATTTCACCCGAGGGATCTATTAGAACAAAATTTAAAATGGTTAGTACTATGTCAAGATTGTTTTAGGAACTGTGAAGAATTTACGGTCGAGAGACCCTGTCGGCAACTTGCTCACATCTTGAATCTTGGTCGAAGTTTATCAATCCTTCAAAAAGAATGGTTGATGTAACTTGGAACAAGATCAAGATTAGAGATGTTTGATTTAATATCAAATAATGCCGAACAGTAAACTAACTCCAAATTTCTTCCTTCATTTCATATCATCACCCATCGTCCAACTTTCGTGATACCATCAAACTGTGATATTGTTACACTCATCAAAACTATATCTTATTGCAACCATGACATAACAGGGTCGTGTACCGACAGTTCATAGTAAAACCTACGTCACACCAAGACGTCCATATGAGAAGGAGCGTCTCGATGCCGAGCTCAAGTTGATCGGTCAATTTGGTCTACGAAACAAGAGAGAAGTCTGGAGAGTCAAGTACACGTTGGCCAAGATCCGTAAGGCTGCTCGTGAGTTGCTAACCCTCGACGAGAAGGACCCAAGACGTCTTTTCCAAGGTAATGCCCTACTGAGGCGTCTAGTTCGTATTGGTGTGTTGGATGAGCAACAAATGAAGCTCGATTACGTGCTAGGTCTAAGAATTGAGGATTTCTTGGAGAGGCGTCTACAGACACAAGTGTTCAAGCATGGTCTTGCCAAGAGCATCCACCATGCCCGTGTTCTCATCAGACAACGTCACATTCGTGTCAGGAAGCAGGTGGTTAACGTGCCCTCGTTTGTTGTCAGACTAGACTCGGAGAAGCACATTGATTTCTCATTGAACTCACCATTTGGTGGTGGTCGTCCAGGTCGCGTAAAGAGGAAGAACTCCAAGAAGGCTGCTGAAGGTGGTGGAGCTGGCGGCGACGATGACGGAGATGACGAGGAGTAAACTAATAACTTTACTACATCAACTGATGTAATGTAATAAAGTAAATTTATATTTAAAAAACTATCGATTACTAATTAGATGAATGAGAGAATTTGAAAGTTCAGAAGATGGACTATCCACATAGAATTTTCACAGAAAAGCTTTTTAATTCCCCGATAGTTTGCTTTGCTTAGTAATCCTCGTGAAGCCAGGATACACTCAAATCAAATTTACAACTCTTTCTTGCCCTTCATTAGTCTATTGTCTTCCATATGCTCAATGACAGCCGATGAACCCTCGTCGGCAGATTGGATCTTGGATAGCATAATTTGTAGCTCCTGAATGGACTCGACTTGTTCAGTGAAGTAGTTGCTTTCTAGGAAGTCAGTCAGGTGAGGGTCTTGGCACTTGGAGTCAGCAACATCATGGATGTGACGCAACTTGGCAAACACGAACTTCTCTAACTTGATAGCATCCTTTAGAGCCTCTCTTGGCGACATCCAATCGGACTTTGGCGATTCGTCAATGGAGATACGCTTGACGGTTCCATTCCTGGAGTTAATATAGTCAATGAACTTTCCGGCATGATTGTACTCCTCCAGCGATTGATCCTTGAAATACTTGGCGTAACCATTGCGCGCAACTGTTGGCCTGTCGAAGTAGCCAGCCATGTTCAAGTAGACGACGCTAGCATGCAACTCCCATGTGATTTGCTCGTTTAACACCATCTCACAATCTTCGTGTAGTAGGTAGTGGTCAAGAGTAAAGCTGGTGTCCACAAAGGCGTTGGCAGCCATGGCAAAGCCCGCGACAAGTGACAGGACTAGAGCTAGTTTAGCGGACATCTTGATGAATTTTGTGGCTAATGTTGAATTGTTAAAATCTATATCACTTGGAGGTAAAATTATGAAAGGTGGTGGTTGTTGTGATCTAGTATTCAAATTAACAACGCGATAGATGATGAGACCCGTTCTAGTTGGTGTCTCCTAATGGACTAGCTCTCGATGCACTCTGTAATCCGCTCTCTTTATTCCATCCCGCAACATCCACTTGTCAAGATCCTAGGAGCAAGATCTTATCTCAGCGGAGGGAGTGCTACTGAGAAAAACGATCATGATGAGGATGGTTGTAGAAGTTTTAGATGGCGACAACTACAGTGATAACCGTGATCAAATAGAGCAGCAACTTGTTGACTCAGAGTTTCTCGCTTGAACCGAGCTAGTTAGCTGGCTGGCTGGCTAGGCTCTCGAGTCAGAGGCGACTGCTTTGGTGGTGGTGGTGGCGGCGGCGATCGGGGCGCCGAAAAGGCGAGAGAAAGTTTTCTCTTGGGAGTCGATAGAATTCGTCGAGCCAACATCATGCGACGAGCATTGCGCCCATTAGCGAAGGTCTAAATAGAATATAGTCAAATGAGAGAGTGCCACTTGACGCTTCTAGTCTCCGGCGCAAGAGCAGTCGAGTTGTTGTAGTAGTGTTTGATGATAACTACTAGCCATCAATCACAAATACTAGTCGGGATAGTTTATTATTGCTCGACATTTTCTCGCAATGGCAGCTCTCGCTCTCGTCTAGCTTTTAGGATTGGTTTTAGTGTGCTAATAATGTCATTCTCTCGGGGTCCTCGATTGGACATACTTGCAACTTGGAATTGCTCCCATGGATGATCTTCCACTTCTGGGTCGACTTCAACTTGTTTTAGCCAATCGGAGAGAACATTTTGAAATATTCTAAAATTCTCAATGTTAGTCTCATTGAACCATATAGGAATCCTATCGGGATTCAAAATTCCCCTCTCCTGTTTCAATATTAAATCACTAGTTGCAAGCCGCTTATTTTCAATGTGCTCAACAATCTTCTTTGTTGGTCGCACCCCCCTTTTCTTATATTGTTCTAGAACTGTTGTCATGAAGTCAAAGTCTGATCGACGGAGTGCCACCCACATTAGCCTGTGAATCATCTGCTCGGTCACTATCAAGTTTGCATCATCAATGTCCTTTAAATATTGCAAACAATCACGGGTGTTGTTGCAGGCACTAGCCATAATTTCATATGTATCCTTGTCTGGCTTCAGTCCATCTAGCAACATGCGATCCATCAGTTCCTTTACAAAATCTATTCGAGTTGTAGCTAGATGGTCCTCGACTACGACTGCCAGGAGTAGATTGTAGAAGCCGTGAGTTCTCTTGATTTTGTACTCTTCAGATAGTCTAAAGTATTCGATTTGCAAGGATCGCTTTTTGTCGATGCAACATAACAAGAATCCAAAAACTCCAACATCGGGTTCACATCCATCTTTTTTCATCATTTCCAAGAATCCATGCATTCCCCCGAAAAGCATCAGTCTTCCGGTTCTAGTATCTAAGGCTTCGTAATCGATTGATTGGATCTTTGTCAGAGTCTCGAGGTGATCGTCGGATAATAAGTTAGGTAAGATATTTTTATCACAGTAATGTTCCACGGCAAAGTTTTCGTCTGTAAACATTTTCACCATCTTGTCTCTCGATCCAACCAATGTCTTTGATAGGTCAACAGTCGGCAATGAAGTTTGGGAAGAATTTGCAATTGCTGTTGACTCATCAGATTCTGTATCTAAAGCTTTCTTTAGAGAAATACATAGATCTTCTAGCATCGGCGACCATATGTAATTGCGCTCCCTATTGGACTTGCCTCCACCGGTCATCATATTGTATCTCAATCTTGTATTTATGGTTGTCATAGCTGGCATTTCTTGTAGCGTATCATGAATCATTTTTTCTGAACCCATACCGCAATCACGAATGCATCTAGCGAATAGATGGTAGGTAAGAGTATTCGGTCGGATGCCATACAATTTCATTCTCTTGTATATCCGAAGTCCCAAAGCCGTGCCTGACTTCTTATTAGATGCGCAGCCAGTTAAAAGGGCATTGAATGTTTGGGTTGTGGGTAGCAACCTATTATTGATCATCTCTTGTAGTAATCTTACGGATTCATTTAGGTTGCCTAACCGCCCGTAAGCTGTTATGGCAGAGTGATAATGTCTTTGATCGAGAGAGTAGTTGTGAGATACTCTGAGATGTTGGCTAAACCAATTCAGTCTCTCTAGACCATACTCCGGAAAAGGACATACTCCACAAGACCAGATTAGACAATCGACTAAACTTGCCGGCGGTCTTCTTGTATCATATTTTTGCATCTCCTGGTACAAATCGAATGCTTTCTTTGTGAATCCAGCTTTACCGCAGCCGAAAATAAGAGGAGCAAAGTTTTCATACGTTGGAGTTAATCTGGCCACTGATTTCATTTCCTCGAACAATCTAAGAGCTTGATTGAGTCCACGTGATCCTTTTCTTGCATACTTTGAGATTTCGTATTTATAATAATAGGCATTCTTCCTAGCCACCAAGTCATATTCCTCCTTGTCATATTTGTCTGGATCTTCAGGATAAAATCGATTAGTAATATCAACCTTTAAAGACTTGGAACCAGTGCGACTCAGATCACCAAAGGTATCCCTAGAACTTAGATGTCTGATCACATTTTTAGTGACTAGGTGATGATCGTCCACCCCAAAGCGGAGCAGATTTCTGATCATAATGGCAATACTCAAATATTTGCGAGGTTAACAACTCTCTATGATAATAGTTATCGAAGTAATAAGTTTCTGGTCGAATTATAATAATATTGACATGTTTCACTAGATCTCTATCATGTGTTTACATTGATTAGTGAAAACATGCAGCATACAATCAACACAAACCTGCGAAGCCCTGAAGCGTGTATGCGACGACCGCCAAAGTCACGCACATTTTCTCATTCGATTGTCGACACTTGATCATTCGATCTTTCGCTCGTGGCTTCAATTTGATGGATAACATTAGTCATCACATTAATTCGATGTAATCCTATGCAATATTTAACATGACGAACAATATTCAAGGTTAGACCTGGATGAGACCACAACATATTAAGGATAGAGGAACACACAGAGAGACAGAGGAAGAGCATAAAGAGTATTAGTTTCACGAAACAACATGCTAGCCAATGCAATCAAGACCACGATTTTAGAAGTATCCCATTTCATATGGCACATGTACAATTGTTTGGTCTTCGGTCTAGTATGCATCTACTATTCTTACCTGTCCAATGAACAACAAACAAACCTTATCCTCACATCTTGTGATGGACTTCGGATACCAAAGCACATAGCCATGGCCTTCACAAATGAAATGAACGATCTGGATCTGGATTCCATTGCTAGATTATTGTGTTGGTGCAAACAACTAGGAATCGAGCAAATAACTCTTTACGACGATCTCGGAAAGTTGAAGAATCATCAGAAGCAACTTTTAAAATCTTTTGATCAACAAATGAAATCAATTGGCTCTCTAAAGCACACCATCGAGGGGTTGAACATCATCTCGAGACATGATGGACGCCAAAAATTCCTTGACGATGTTAAAAGTATCCTCAAAGAATTTGAGACAGCGCAGATTGATTTAGATTTAGTTCAGAGATCAGTTGGCTGGACTTGTGATCCAGAGTTACTTATTAGTTTTGGCCTACCACTTTGTTTGCATGGCTTTCCGCCTTGGCAACTGAGGCTCACCGAAATACTTTCAATTCCAACACACAAACGCGTACCCAAGAAAGTGTTCCTAGATTGTCTAATAAGATTCTCTAAAATCTCACAAAGAGTAGGCACCTAGATAGTGCTTATAGGAGTAGTAGTGAAATGAAACCTATAATTATAATAATTAAAGTCTAATAATTTTTGATTTCTTGATGAGATCCTTAGTTACATCACTGGGGTCCTTGAGGTAGATTCGTTTCTTGTTCATGGGTTTTCCGTGCTCCAGGTAGAGAAAGCCGGCGCCAGCAAGTTCATTCATGGTAGACTGCACTTCATCTAATCCGAATACTTCGTTCTTCAGAGCAGGGTGTGCCTCGCTTAGTTTATATAGTTGCTTCATTATAACACTAGCGTTGACATTCTCCTCTCCATAATTGATTGTAGCCAGCAGGATAGACTTCAACACTGCCATGTGGCGCGAGCCAATATTTTCCAGGTACTCCGCTCGCTGGTGATCCATCCTATCAAATCCAACCTCATCAATCATTTTGCCTGTGACTTTCTGCTCCTTTCTCTTGATTGCGAGATTTATGGCTAACCTACAAATATCCAGAATCCTTCTCGCATCTCCAGTTGTTCTTCCTATTCGCTTAGTTGCAACTGAAACTGCAACTCTATCGAAGCACTTGCTCATCAACGAAGTACCAAGACGAGATGTTAATATGTGCTCCAAATTATCACTTTTGTAAGGTTCGAAAACTAGCTTTTCCCAGCCTAGCCGCGATGCTATCTTACTTTGAACTCTTTCTGGTAGGTCCATGGCATTGGCAATGGCTATCAATATCACTCTAGATGCGGAGCTAGTCGGCCAATCGAACAGATTGTAGAGAATATCCTCGCGCCTTTCGCTGTAGAGCATATCAAGCTCGTCAATGATAATAACAGTATAGTTTGTGGTCTTAGTAGTCTTTCCTCCAGGCCTAAATAAAGCTTCAAGTTTCTCCTGAGCCTTGTTGCCACTGAGATTCTTTTTGTATATCATATAATAGATCTCAGAGTAGACTCTATCCGCGGTACTCAGATGCTGAGCATTGACATTGATCACATCGAAAGCATTAATTTCGGGTGTCTTCTTCTTTTTGATTGATTGAGTTCTGAGCTCACGCAATTGATCTAGCACCAAATTGACAGAGGCTGTCTTACCTGTGCCCGGAACACCACAAATAAATATTGTCTTGTTATCATGCCTTGACTTGATACTGGCCGCCTTGCTGCTTTCTCCCCCCTTAACTTTGAGCCTTTGGTAGAGGAAATTGTAGATTGTTTCAATCTGTTGGTCGCGGCCTGGTAGTCCACATTGGAGATTATTTGGATTGAGTTTGTCTCGCGCTAACTCCAGATGTGACTGCGACATATTGGCATTAATAATTAAAAAGGCACCTCTACTATCGCCGTCTAGCCGATGGGATGATAGAATAAAATTAGGAATGTGGATTGTATGACAGTATCGAGCAGGTAGAAAAAGTTGTTTTATCAACAGGTAAACCAGATCTCATGTTAGAGTATATAATCCAAAGCAACACGTGAATGTGCGTTTCAAGTTTTCCAAATTCTAACCAATGGAACACGCACTCGTTTTGGCTAGCAATTTCGGCTACAAGTTTTGCTGCTGCTGCTGCTGCAGCAGCAATAGAGGCGACAAAATCCGTCGTCACGTACAAAACGATTGCACTGTACTTTGCATAGATGCCAGCGCCTCTGGCGGCAAAGAATAAAACTACTTTTTGGTAGTTGCCAAGATCGCAGCGTATTCTTCTGCGATAGTGTTTCGTTTTACAGCTTGCAAAATAATAACTGTTCTCTGTGCAGTCAATTGGTGCATTGAAATTGCAGCAGGTTCAGCTTCACAGTTCGCTCGTTGTTGTGGTGGAATATGTTGTTGTTGTTGTTGTTGTTCGCTACACTGCTGGCTCTGGCAGTGGTAGCAGAAGTTGTAGTAAACAAAGCACACAGAGAGCGAGAGTGAGCGAATTAAAGGGAGAGAGGCTACATTGCCTAGCATTCGCTCGCTAGCTATTGGTGCACTAAAGTTATAACAATTGCATTATACTCCAGCTCTACTACGTATTGGTCGCAACTTTTCTTATTATATCAATAAAATAAAACATTTGCACATATATATCACCTAGAAAATCTCTCTTATTAATCATCAACTTAATAGCAAGCAAACTCTCAATCAAAGGTATCTAGCATTATGGACTCTTCGCGAGGAAAGAGTTCCTCGCCCACCAGCAACCAGAGCTCCGATTCGGACAACGATTGGACTCTCGTCTCGCCACCTCATTCATCAACATCCTCCCTGGAAAAGGATGAGAGTGTTACAGAACAATCAGGCTCCAATGCAACAGAGGCAGTACAGGAAACAGGTGCAGCAGCATCTACAGAGGAGGAAAAGAGTAGTAACATTATTGATGATGGTCTTAGCGAGATAGACTTAAAGGAGGACGTAGGCAAACGCAGCGAGATTGTTGCTTCAACGACGGAAGGAAGCAGCAGCCGCTCCAGTTCCTCTGAACTCTCAATTCATGGCTTTAAGCCGCTCGATTCCACAACGGATGAATCCAATGGATCCAGTCGCAGATCCTCGCTATCGTCGACAGATGAATTTCCCGATTTTGTTCATCTAAATCACGACAATTCAACAAACGAAACTCAAGCAGTTATCAAAGCAAAAAAACCCAAAATCAAGGAAATTATTAGGAAAATCAAGAAGGTCGAGGACAAAGGATTCAAGCAGAGTAAGAGAATTTCTATGCTGCTACGTGATCATGATGATTATGAGTATTCTCACCTCAAGAGACCTAGAATGGAGAAGTCAATCATATGCAAGCTAGACACTAATAGAATAGGAAGTGGTAACGGCAGCAGTAACATTTGCAAGACAACGAAATCAATTCAAGCAAAACTAGACGAACTTAGTGATCACTTTGCACCATTATCAGCCTCATCAACTCAAACAAAAAAGCCAACAAGTCTCGGCGGCTGGACTAAAGAGGAGATCGTCTACACTCTCAAATTTCTCATTGGACTATTTGCCTTGATTGCTGTTATGATTCTAGTTCACCAGATTGAGAAGAAGCGCGCGGCACAATCGTCAAGACAACAAATTTTATCAGATGATTTTAAGCACCATCATGATCCAAGTAACGCCGCAGATCAATTCATCGATCCCGCCAAGACCATTCCCGCTAGCAATCAATATCTCGAATTGCATTTGTTACAAACAGAGCTAAGTCTTTGCATCAAGCGCCAAAGCCCAAGCTCGTTCAAGTATTACATTGCTCGCGATCATCAAGCAAGGGGACCAGAGTCAGCCACTAAGTCACAACAACAACAACAGCATCACAAATCATCCCGCGCCTATAATGGCAAACCATATCGAGGCCTCGTCTGCTATGGGCAGGAAATGGAGTGGCGCAGGCGATTTGATCAGCTCAAGCAGGATCTTGATCTCGATCTGCCCCAACTGCTCAAGGAGGCAAAGGAGAGTGTTACAAATGAAATGTTAACCAATTATCATCCAGCTCTGCAGTTTAAATTGATACTTAATCAAATAGAATACCTCAATTACTTGGAAGCCAAGAGAGTGCAGCGGCAGTCCGAGGAAACTATTAAACATTTGAAGGCGGAAAACTTGCAGTTGGCAAGAAAGATGGGCCAACCTAGCGGCTCGAATGCAAGCCAAAAGTTGGTCGTCAAATTGGAGTTGGAAAATTCAAAGCTCCGTAGAGAGAACGAGGCTTTAAAAGCGAGTTTAGTTGAAAAAGCTGGTCCGGTTTACATAAAGCAAGCAATCGAGAAGGATCAAGCCGATAGAGAGAACAAGGTGTTGAAGAAATTTTTATTTGATGTCAATAAGGCAGTAGCTTGGGGATTGAGGAAGTTTAATATCCACACAATTGATGCCTCAATGGAACTGGATCAATTGGAGGTGATTGAAGCCCAAGTTTCCTCTACAAAGGGTTACTTGTATAGACTGACCGATATGGTTAGCAAAGTTTTAATGGACAATGAGTCGCTGAAGGAGCAACTCAAAGAGACTCACCTTCAATTGCGCGACGTCGAGCTAGCAGAGGAGATGCCACTTGTTAGCGCATCTTCCGATCGTCAGAATGATAATGGAGACAACAGTAGTAGCTCTAGCAGAGCTCTTGTTTTAGATAGTTGTATGCATGACCTGAGACAGATGAGAGAGAAATCTGATCGCCTAGAGGAGGAAGTGTTGAGATTGAGAAGAGGTTGCAATAATAATAATTGGCATTTTGGACTACAGAAAAGCTCAGATAGAAGCTTGAATCATACAAAGTCAGGCCAAATGTTTGATCAACGTCTTCGCCAATTTCAAGTTAGCAAACTAGCCGAGACTTCACTCGCAGAGTCAAAGTCGGTTGAGGACGACGAGTGGCAGACTTCGATATTGGCCGACGATATAATTGATGATATGATGTTATTCTTGAACAAATTTAACCAACGGATGGATTTACAATCACCAGTTAAGAGCAACAGTTTGACTGCTCACCGATCTCGATCACTTTTCCAAAGCCACCAAGATTCCTCGGACTCAAAACCCGAGATAGTTGAGAGCAAAGTTACTGCCACAACAACCACTCTACCCAATTATATCCAAGAGGCGGTGCGAATTCCCAAGGTTAAAATATCATCAATTTCAGACGAAAATGTTGCACGTCTCCGATTGCCACCAACTTCGCCACCAACCACCTACTTCCACAATCAATCAACACGTGACTCCGTAACCATCGCACCCAGATCCCTGCAACTTCCTACTCCAACCTCAGCCACTACCTATAGTTACCATCAAACCGGTTCCAGTCGATACAATAGTCGTGAAGCAGATACGATTGACCAGCAAGTGAGCCAACAAAAAAGAAATATTTCCTCGACTCCCGTCTCTCCTAGTGATAGTTGGTTTTTAAGACGAGCCAAGCAACGCAGTGAGTTGCGTCGACCCATCGAACTACTGGCACCAAATTGGGCCATCAAAAGGGCAAAGTTGCGCGAGAAACTCCGCACAGCCTCGGCATATATCGACAGCAACGCAATCAACAACAACCACAATAACGATTCCAAGGTGAAACCTAGACCCCCGACTTTCTCTTCATCGTCGTCGACACGCAAGGATAATCACCAAGACAGCCGACGCAAATATTCTCCTCATGACAAAGACACCGATCATCATAGCAATCAGCGCAAACATAACAAGCGCCAGCACAAGTGGTCCTCATCTCAATACCAAGAGAGTAACCGGAAGAGAGTTGAATCGAGTTCTTCGTATGAGCAACGTTACGAACTTTAATAATAATAATAATTATCTAGTGTTATATAATGATCATTTATCATGTATTTAGACCATCAATTAAGATTGTCAATCACTCTACTAGTATGATCAAATTATGTTCAGTAAGATTGTTGATGTAAATGAACCTAATGTTAAGCCTACGCCAAGCGAGGTGGCCATTATAAAGCCAGTTAGCTCAGATCTATTTCGTTGGCAATTTTTTGAGGCCATCACCATGGCCGACGAGAAGACGTATCCATTTGTTACGGCCATTAGTGTGTTGAATATCGGATAGTAGAGGTCGCTTTGAAATAATACAGGTGTATGGCGTCGTGGGGTAACATTGCAGAATAGTATTAGGAATGAGATGAAAATTCTGCCAAATGTTAGTGATAATAGGAGCTTTTTGGCTCTAATTGGCAGCGGAACGTATGAGGAACAGATACGGCCGACTAAATCTCCCAAATTGAATAGAAAAAAGGTTGTGATTGGCGTGAAGAATCTGCCCGTGAAAAAGCTTGTGTCTGGATGCTGGGGTAATATTAGCACACTAACGGCCGGAAATACAGAAAGTGTGCTCCAAAATACCACAGCAACCGAGAGCGCAAAGTGCCAGGAATCCCTGAGTGCCTCAATCAACTCTGCCTTATTGGACATAACGTTATTTGACGCTGTTTCTATATCCTGGGTGGTCCCTGTTGAGTTGGTCGATCCATGTGGGTTTAAATAGTGTCTTGTGTATTCGGTGTCCATGAACCAGTAGATAACAATGGCCAGGGCGAGGAATAGGGTTGAAGCTAGGAAGTACCAGAGTCCGCTCATTATGGGTCCAATATCTCGGCTCATAGATAGAATTTGCACAACTACTGCTAATAGACCGGCAACAGCCTGGCCGCCAACCATTGCATGCATACAGTGACTGGGAAAACTTGATACAGAACCAAAGATTGCCGACTGGAATATGGCCGAAGAGGAGCTTATTAGGATAACCAATACTATTGTTATTCCAAAGAATACATACTGAATCTGATCCGTGTCGATGAGCACAAAGATGGTCGTTATCACAAATATTATCAACATTAAAGTTAGCGACACATATAGTCGCTTCTTTTGGTCAAATCTTTGGCCATAAAGGGTGTTGAGTATCATGGTGGAAAGCATGGCCAAATTTGATGCGATGGCAAGGTAACTTTCAAAGAAGGTTTGTAGTAAGGTGCGCTCAGCATTCTTTTCCAGAGTGTAAGTTCTATTGTAATAATAAATGAGAGTTTGCTGATCGTCACCTGTTGGCTCCGAGACATTTCTGAACTTGTACATCCAATAGTCTGTTGCAGTAATGAAAAAGTTCCATGGTAATAGGGTTGTGACGCCTAGAATAATGAATCCAATGTAAATAAAATTGTATCTATCTCTTGGGGCTGGAACTAAATCTTCAGTAGGATCATCTGTAATATTGGTATTGTCGTTGATATCAGTGTTATTGTTATTGTAATTGCGATTTGAAGGCGAAGAAGACGACATTGTCGAGGATGATCTGGAGTCATTCATGGTCGACGAGGCGTTTTGGGATGTATTTTCTGTGGCTCCATAAACCTGAGTCATGGTAGCACGCCGTCAATTTTGCTTTGCCAGGTGAGAGAATTTTTTCTCTTTAAAAATTGAAGCAATTATCGCTGGTGCTGCTGCAATTGCTGGCGGAGGTGGTGGGCGCGTCTTTGGTGTTGTGTTGTGTTGTGTTGGGTAAAGTTGTAACGTTACTTGGTTTCCTGAATGGTAATAGTATAGTAGCCATCAGATGTAGGTGCATAGTCTATAGTCTGGTGGCTAACAAAGTGATGATTTGATGGTACTGATAATGGGGCTTAGTGCAAGAATTATACGAGCAACAGGATCATTGAGATGAGATTGCAACAGCGACTATCGCTATTGTTGGGCGCAACCACAAGAGAAGGCACACAATCACAACAGGTACCACGGATCACAGCTGATTGCGCGTAGACAAATACTAATATTTACATACTTGACACTAGACTAAATAGATTGTTATCTTCTTTTTCATACACTTTATCTAAACTTGAGATCAATCAAGTATGTAACAGTCTGTGAAACTATGTAACAATTATTAATAATATTTCATTATGATATGATTCGATATGATACAACGCGATAAATCATTTATTGCAACTTTACTGTTTCTTATTCTGTTGCTCGCCTTCCAGGAAAGCGGATATATGAAGATAAACAATCCAATACATCAACTGGAAGCAAACAAAACAAACTGGAAAAATAACCCGCGAGTATTTGTCAATGTCGGAGGGTCGAATGCCGAAGATGGTCTCAATGCTTCGATTGCCCGAAGTATTGGCGCCCATCCAGGCAAATTGGGAGAAGTTTGGATTTGTAGAGGGCGGTAGGCCTTTGTTGCGTCGGTGCATATTGATGAAAGTGGCCGCGGCCGCTGTGGCGGCCGCCGAGGGACTCTTTGCTTTGCCCTGATTGTAGGCGTTAATGTTATTAAGGTGCGGCGGAATTCTACGGTCGTTGCCTTGGAGGTTGTTTAGGCAGGAGGGCGGCGAGCAGCAGGTGTTTAGTCCGCCCTCGACGAGAGGGGGAGGCGGCGGTGGTGGCCGCATTGGATGGAAGTCGCCGCCTCTGCCAATTCGATTATCTGCCGCTTCCTGCTTATCGAGTTTGCCACCGAGTCTCTGGTTGGCAAATGTTATGTTTCGAGGCAAAGTTTGCGCATTCAAACACAAGCAGCCGAGCCGATCCTCAAGCTCGTCCAAATGGTGGGTGCTGTGCTGGCGATCGCGATTGTGCGAGTGGTGGTTGTGGTGCATATGACTAATTGACTGGTGCCGACAGGTGCAGCTATTGTGGTCATCATTCTCCTGTGCCACATGACTAACGGAACAGGTGGGTCGATGCTTCTGCTGCTGCTGCTGGTGATTATGATTGTGGTGATGAGCGCAGGTGTGGTTGTGATCGTGGTGATGACAGGACCTCGGTGGCGGACTTGGCGGTTCAAGTTGGCGCTGTCGCTCCGCTGCTTGCTGTTGCTCATTTGCAGCCGCCTGTTGACTGAAGCCCGCGGCGAGTTGTTGGATTAGACTTGCCTGCTGCACGGCCTCCAAGACCGAGCCTCCGCTTGCATTGAAGCCATTTGATCCGCCATTGACACCTGAACTGCCACCGAAGATTGTTGGCGAGGAGCCCGTTTGAGCTAGCATTGCGGCATTAGCGGCGGCATTGGCGGCGGCCGCCGCCGCTACTGCAGCCGAGCTACTTGTTATTGGTTCAGTGCCAAAGATTGGAATCGTACTCGAGCTTGGAACGGGCGGAATTGGGTCGCCCTGAGCCCCTTGAGCCTGCAGTTGGGCCCAAATCTTTGCCTGCGCCTGAGATTGAGCATGCTGGAGCTGGGCCTTGCGCATCGCTATCCGTTTGCCCAAATATCCCACTGTGGCATACTCTAACAGGGCAGCAAAAACCATTATAAAACAGGTGCCTAAAAATATATCAATCGATTTGACATAGGAAATCTTGGGCAAGGCTGCGTTGGTGCTCGACATCAAGGTTGTCATTGTGAGCACCGTGGTCACACCCAATTGAACGCGAGCCGGCGACGCGTTCCGGTGGAGCCAAAAGGAGACCCACGAGATGACTACGATCAATGAGGAGGGAATGTAAATTTGAATTAGATAATAGCCCATGCGACGGGCAAAATGGATCTCTGCGATGAGCCGCGAGTAGGTGCCTATTTTTAGGGGTTTTTCCAGGAGGTTTTTGTCGCGATTTTCGACATTACATTGCATTTGTGTGATTGAATTGAGCAGGTTAGTATGTTTCAATCCAGTCAGTGATTTGGTGATTCAGTAAGTAGCTATGGGATTTCAGTACTCTATCAAAATATAAAGCGAGTTGCGGCCGAGCGACCCTATGTGCGGCACCTAGGGTCGCTATGCGCCTGCTTGTGTGCAGCGCGGTGCACTGCGACGCCGCACACAAGCTTAGCGCAGTGCAAAATTGCTCGCCGCTATGCGCTCGGCTGGTCGCGGGGGCATTATGCCATTACTGTTAGGCCAAGAGTTTATAAGCCACTAGCATCAATGTAAACTCATTGTGCCGGAGCTGCATGTGACGCTACCTCGAGCAGAATCCAAGTAGTCGAGTCGAGTCGATCCCAGTCGAGTCGAGTCAAGTCAAAGGCCCAACTGGAACTTACCTGAACTCAGTTCCTCCAGACGATACTTTTGAACGGTTTTAACAATGTCAAATTGTGGCAATGAAATCTCTTTGTCGCGCTCAACCGCCAAGTCGCGCGCCCATCTGTAGATGATATCCTTAACATTGTATCCGTCTAGATTGTGTTTGTTCGTAACGTAACATAACGTTTCGTTTATTTTCCATTCCGTTCGTGAGATTGTGGCGTTTGATATAGAGATTTAGTGGTTAGCTTGGTAGAACGTACAAAAGAAGGAGAAGGAGTTGTCTTCTTGAAGTAGCGTAGCATTTGCGCTACTAGAGTCTTTGGTTTGTCGTCGTATGTTTGTCTCTTTTCAGCTGGCAATCTAACTTGACAAAGAGAATCCATCGTTGTTAGTCCTTTGGACTAGCTATTCTCTTTAACCTAATTCTCATTCTCTTTCTCTCAGCTTGAACCAGCCGACTCAGGTGAGATTAGTGGCTCTAGTTTGTGTGCCATTCATCACGCGCTGCTCATTCATTCAGCTGGCAAGTGGTTCCTGGGCTCCAACACAAGCATTACCCAACACGGCGCGCGAATGTAGCTATACCAGTTCACCTGCTCGCTGGCTTGTTGTTTCAAGAAAACAGGTCAAATAAACCTAGATGGGCTACTTACAACTCTCTGCCTCAATGGTGCATCGCTGCCTATCCATAGGGAAGTACTGCAAGTTCATTGGACACGAGGAGGTGACTGTGAGTCTGTGTTTTTTGCATTAGTTAGTCAGTAGTGAGTAACCAAAATAAATTTGTATTATTTCGAGTGGAATAGGAGAAGGAGGAGGAGAGAGGATAGTCAATGAGGTTAGTTTTATATATTCACGTTCATGTTCACCTTCAGACTTGGATTGACAATTTTTTGGGAGCTAGCAACGCCCACGCGCCTCCCAGATTTTGACAGGCAAATGTGACCAGGGAGTGTGAGAGTGAGTTGTTTTCTCGCTTGCTTGCCTGAATTCGCTTGTTATTATTGTGGCCCCCAGTTCTCTTTCTCTTTTCTTGGCAGAAAAATGTGGAGCAACCAACCGGTCGGCCCCAAAATGAGCCAATTTTGTTTGTTTTGCGCTGGCCAACCAACCAGCAAACTGGCTTATGAGATGGCGACGAGCATAAGTGGAATATAATGCGTAACAAAATCGAAATAAAATTCTCGCGAACCAGCAACTCGATTGAGCTTTGTCGTCTTTGTCAGCTGAACAAGCGAGCTGCTCGCTCACTTGACGCTTCTTCCCGATGAGCACGAAAGTAACCTCGGCCATTCAGTAAAGCGGGAGGAAGAGAGAGTGCAATGGAAACGAGGATGCAAAACTGCAAACAAATAGCACAACCAAAAGAGGAGCCTGAGAGAAGGGGGCGCTAGTTCAACAGAACAATGTTGTCCCACTAGACGAGCTCATTGTTGTCGCTGAACACTTGTTCTCAGTTTGGTTAGCTAGCCAGCTGTCTAACCAAAGCAAGCTAACCAGAGCAAACTAACCAGGCGGCGCCAATAATTTGCCAATATAATGGCCAGCGACGGCGAGTGGCCGCCTAGCGTTTGGGTGGTCAGTTTGCTCGCCTCGCTGTCCAAACTTATTGTCGTCAATAAGGGTTGCTCTGCTTCTGGGGTGGTTGTGGTGGCTTGTTTCGCAAACGAAAGCGGCGCCACTTATTCCATTAACCGCAAGTGTTTGTGGCCCCTGACACCATCACTCACGATCGCTGGTCAGTTGGTCTGTCGATACATGCACAAGCAACTAGCACTCAGCAACTTTGTTAGCTCGACCAACCAAACCGAACGAAACGAAACGAAACGAAATCAGCGAGCCGACCAATATGGCCGCGCTCGGTGAATCGACCTCACGAGCGCTCGGTGGTTGCTTCAGCGGCGGCGGCGGCGCCCACGACAAGTGCTCCTGTCTCATTGTTGTTATTGTTACTATCAATTCTGTTGCTGCTGTCTCATTCAATTTAACATCAGCTTTGGCTCGTGGTTTGGACGTCTGACAAGCTGGTTTTATGCAAGCGAACGCGTAGAGGCCATGAGATCTGCTGGCAATTTGAAACCAACAACGTCATCAAGATTCTATATACACCTTACATACCTGATACTTCTGTACACCTCGCCCGAGTGATCAATGCGCAGGAACACGTTTGGCGTAGTGGCCTCGTGGAAGTAGGCCTGAGTGGTTGGGTGTTTTTTAAAGCGAGATTGAATTTGCATTAAACGAGTGGGTTAGTGTTGTTGTGTTTCCGGTTAGAGTTAGAGAATCAGGGAGAGAGAATGGCGTCATTTGGATCCAATCCAAATAGTTGTCCATTACAACAAACTCAATAGACAACACCCCTCTAAAGAATAATACTCACCAACTTCTCGTTTCCGAAAAATGTATCCGGAAGCCAGATTTTCTTTGAAACCTCAGCTCCAACGTAAAGCGTTTGGATGTCGCCCAATTTCTTGAACGACAATCTTGGATCGTGCCAAGTTTGCCGGAAGTAAAAGTCCGCCGTAAAGTCCATCATAACCTCGGAGACGGAGCTAATGGAAAGAATGCGCATAGTTACGTTCACCTCAACTGGAGGGCCACCGTAATTAGGTCTAACTCGCTTATCGTAGCCCAAGCTCATGAATTTGTCCAAGATTCCCGTGATTTGACGGCCAGTTTCTCTGTGGTATCAATTCCATTTGATTGAAGATCAACTTGATTAGTTGGCTTAGTTTACAATTTTACTGTGCATCTTTCACAATATCGAGTGTGAATATAATCAAAATGCTTAGATTAAACAAGAAAGCAAATAAAAAGCAAGTGAACAGCACTTACAGGTAGTTTGGCTTGGAGGTTGTACTGGCCGGAGTAGAGGAGGAAAGTTGAGTTGCGTTTTGGTATAATGGTTGTTGTTGTTGTTTTTGGCAAGCTAATTGGTGCAAATTGCCAATAGCTAGCAAAAGAAGAGCTGCCAAAGTGAGCAACTGGAATGCGTTTGGAGTAGACATTGTAACATCAGTTTTTGTCTGCCTCGCGACTATATTATCTTCAAATTGGATGGGCTACAGTCAAAAATCGGATAGTTGCTTGGTGTTAATCTAGAACTTGCTTTAATTTTAAACTAAAGTTATAATCTTCTACTGAATCCTAAGGCTCAACTTTTAGTGAGTCTCTCTCTCTCTCTCTCTCTCTCTCTCTCTCTCTCGCTGGTAAGGAGATGTTTGATAGCTCACTTCCGGTTTTCGCCTCACCAATGTAGTGTTCAATGATAAAGTCTTGAGCATGAGTTGCCCACTTGGTTCAGTCGCCTCTTTTTCTGCTTGATTTCTTGGGCCTACCGTCGCTCAACTTAAGTCTTGAGGCTTAATTTTTTCCGTACTCATATTTCCCTTTTCTCAGGAACAAGACTCGGGCGCCTAAAATATGAAATTTCTCGCTTGTCTTAATCTGGGAGATGATGCAACTTTGTTGTTTGATGCAACCTACGTTCCCGCGGCCGCCTCTCTGGCGACAGTAACGAAATGCAAGGATCTGACAATTTTGCTCGCTGTGGTCTATGGTAATGGCAATCACAAGCCGCACACTTACACAGAAAATCAAGGGAGAATAGTTCCTCGCTAAGTTTGATATCAACTATCTCTCGCTCTGGCAAGACCAAACTGGTAAGACTCAACTCTTAGTCCCGTCTCTCACGAATTCAGTTGTTGACAGGGTAACAGCGACGACGATGGCGCCAACCAAGACGTGAGCTCAAGTTTCGGGATCGCGACTAGAGCAGTGAGCGAATTCAAATGTTTCAGGCGCAACTAAACTAGACACAGAATGAGAGCCGACGACGACGATGTAATTAAGTTTAACGCGGGTAACACTCGCGCTTCTCGCCAACTCTAGCTTGCCAGTCTGTTCTCTGGAGTTGGCCTAGGCCAGCTAGACGACTATATGTTGAATGAGCAAATGAATGAACAAGATTGTTTGTATCAACTTGTAATCGACTTCCAACTCGCACTTCTTCTTCTTCTTCTTTTCCTACTTCTTCCGTCGCTCCTTCTATCTGTCTTCTCCTTCTTGGTTTCTCTTCCTTTTTATTAACGGGGAATTTCTGAAAAGCTCTCAATCCAGTCGTCGCTTGATGCTGTCCATTGAACTAGCCTCAGAAACACTCGAGTGTAGCCATTGCTTTTTAACATTTGAATTCTCAGTCAGAAGTCAAGAGGTGCTCACTAGGCTATTGAGCGGAGGCACCTAGCGACTAACTGGCGATAGAACTCCCACACATGCACACAAACGATACTTAAGGCGCACGAAGCGTCAAATCGGCTCACACTGAGGCGCTCAATAAGCGATCGATTTGCAAACTTAGAGAATGATAAACTCCAACTTCAGCACACTCACATAAATATACTGTAATTATCACTCCTGATTGTGGTCACACTTGAGCCTAATCGCAGGTACAAACAAATAAAACAGAGCTGGGAAGATTACGATTCAACAGAAACAGTAACAGTAACATCAAAAGGGGAAACTGCTAACAACTCTCTCACCTCGCGCTAGTGTCGCATCCTCTAACCTAAACTGAAATGATGCTTAGATCCAACTGAAAATAAAAATGCTTTGCCAGCTCACCCCTCAACTATGTGGAGAATTGCGCCTACAAATCGATGCCAAGCAAATTCGATGATGGTGCCGCCGCCACCGGTTCAAGTTTCCGCGCAGGCGCCTTGTAAGCCGAAGAAGAGAGATGATATACGAAACGCAACCTTTAGGACTTTTGTTGTTAGTTTCGCACAAGTGGTGCCAAGTGGCTCATTCGATTGCGAGTTAGTCTGGTTTTCTCTCTCCCTCTTGCTTATGCTGCCTGTGCCGCCGATTGGCTTGATGAATGCAACTCTCAGGAGAAGCAGGTAACCTGGCTGGTAAAAGCTGGCCCCACAATAAAATAGGAGCCAGATAAGTGAAGCCAAATTAAAGCGCATCCAAGATTCTTTGGCTCCTCTATCAAGACCAACGACAATAAGGCCGGAAACAGCGACAAACTATTTTATTGTTTAAAAGCAACAACAATCTTACTTGAGAGTCCATCAAACAAGTGGCAGGTTGTTTAGTTTGTTTGGCCTTCTCGTGGATATCATCGAGAGGCGAGAGGCGAGCGGCGAACGCTAGAGCGCAGCTTGCAAATGAACCGGTTGTTGGCCAAGTCGCAACTTTTACTACCGTCGCCACTTCTAGTGCTCGGGATCCACTAATAGACCATTAATATAATTTTACCCAGTTGTTGGGTAAAGTGAGTGAGCGGTAGAGAGGGAGAGAGAGAAAGTAAAAAGGGCGCCAAATCCAAGGGGCAGTCTCGAGGCGGAAGCGCCTAGCGCCTTGCACTAAACTCTCCAGGACTCTTCTCACCACCGGCCAGTCGACGGTGACCGCCATTGACTTTTCTAGGCCACACTCACTTTCTCCCACTCCCACTCCCACTCTCACTTTCTCTCACTCTCACTTACGCATACACACATATGCTTGCGAGAATCAACCGACTAGCGGCATTAGTCAGCAGTTGTCCAGGCGTTTGGGTTTGCAACACTGAGGTTAGTTGGCGCTGCTCATCTGCTGCTCTCAAAATAGCAGCAGCCTCGGCCAGTTGGTCGGTCGGTCGGTCGGTTATTCGGTTGGCAAGTCAGCTGGTCGGTCAGAAAGTCGGTGAGTCGAGTGGCAGCGACAGCGAGTATAAGTCAAATGCTGCTGCTGCTTGGCTGACTGTTGGCTTGCTCCCGACTGGAAAGTGGCGCAGTCCATTTGGAATTCGGTGTTTCAGTTCAGTTCGATTCAGTTTAATTCAACTTCAGTTTAGAAGTGGAACACACACGCACTAATGCAGCGCAAGTGTTATCATATTAATATAATGTCACTCATTACAATAATTGTTTATATATATATACAGGCCAGCGCGCCAACCGGCTGAGCATCGGAACTTCGGGCTCGAAGTCGCATAACCGGAGAGTTGTCGCGGTGGTATTTGTCGTCGCCAAGACCAAACTCTCAAGCTAGCTCGCCAAAGTGAACGAACTAGACTAATGCTCTTGCCATTGCTATCGCCGCGCAAACTGAAGCGCGGTTACTATTTGCGGCCAGAACCGCAAACCTTGCGCCAGAGCCTCCAAGTTTGGCTCAAATTGCATGTCACACTCAAGTTGACGTCAATGATGAATTTGAAAGCGACCAGTCAGTTTGGTGCACTGGGCAAAGTAAAATTGGCGCGCATCTGAATGCAGTGGAGCGAAAAATGGAAGTTTCCAACTAAAGAGTTTCTAGCACCAGGGAATCCAATTCTACTTTCGTCCTGGTGGCGGTAGTCGACGTCGTCAGTTGAGTCTTCAAATCGCATAGTGCTGTCGCCACACTATCGACTGCCGCTCACTCGCATTTAGCCACTTGCCACTCACGTGACCAACCGGAAGCGCGACGCGTCCCTCACACACGACGCAGTCGAGTCTTGTTTAGTTTAGTTTGGAAAATTAAACTATCCCTGCTGACTCAACCAAATTTGGATTAAAGCTACAAAAACAGGTGTTTCCCATTCGCTCGCCAGCCACCATTTTCACTTGCTCGCTCACTTAAGAGCGGAACTTGACTCGGGAACACTAAAGCTTAGTGGCCCGATGATTCATGGTCAAGTCCTCGAGGCAAGTTGCGGGAGTTGAGTTGCAAGATCTCAAAGCGGATGCTTTTTTACCCGTCTCTCTGGCGGGAGACTCTTAGTAACTATTTGAAATTGGCGCCGACAAACAGAGAAAGAGGCGGAGGGCGGTAGCGCCGCGGGCAGACGTTTCTGTTGCGGCTGCGACCGGAACTGCAACTGGGGCTGAAGCGGAGCAGTCGGCTCAAACATGTAAAGTCATTTGTGAGTATTAATCTAGGCTGCGATCCAGCTGCCAGCAGCGGAGGCCACAGGTATAAATAACCGCCGTCACAACAACCGAGCGACCATTAGACGCTAGCTCGCCAACTAGCTTGCCAGTCGGACAAAACCAAACCAAAAGTAACCCGCCGCCAACTAATTGAATGAGTGGACGCTGGTTGGTGATCAATGACTATCATTGTCTCTCTCTCTCCCTCTCTCGAGTTGGCTACCAGCTAGCTCGTTCATTATGGCCAACCACCGAGCGAATGGCGTTGTTTGTGGTTGGTTTTGGCTAGACTACAAAGTAAAAAAATCGGCGGACGCCAGGTTTGCTGCCCCCAGCATCGATTCTTTATTTTTGCCGCTAGAGACTAGGGGTTTATTTTTGCTCTAACACCGGCGCTAGTCAGTGTTGATGCCATTGAGCTCGTCAGTTTGGGAGACCAATTGAGGCGCAACACGCGATGGCTTTCATCCATCTACTACAACACAAACTCTCACATACTCTTTCTATATATATTTATATATACTATATTTACGGAGAGCCCAACTTTCAAGGACTGTGTTTCGGTCTGTTATGTTGCTGTTGCTGCTGCTAGCCATGTAATGATTCAATCAGAGGACATGGACTCTTCGGTTGGCAGTGACTTCCACTTTGACTCTAATTCTTTTCCATCCAACTCCACTTTTGGCTCGCCTGCCAACCGGTTGACGCCTCGAGGGATTCGCGGCTGTGTGGTGGATGCACTCGATCATTCAGTGCGGCTAGTCCATTTAGTTGGATGTGGTTGTAGTTGTTTTGGGTTTTGGTTTTAGGTTGGCCAAAACCACCAACATGAGAGCGGGCAGTCAGACGGATGGATAGATAAAGTCGGATAGAAAGTTAGCGCCTCGATCTATTCGCCACGCACCAAGCAAGCAAGCAACCGCTGTTCTGATCGACAATCAGAACGGCAGCACTAGACCACAAACAAACCGTTGTCAGCGCACCTCGGCCTCGACTGCCAACTGGAACTTGGCAGAGTTAGCGCAACGCGTCCATCAAACACCAACAGCCAAGCTGACGCTGCTGATCTTTACTCTCATCTAGCTTGCCAAGCTGCCTGGCCAGCGGGCCAGCTAGCTTTCCCGGCTAGTAGTGTGGGCGAGAAATTATCGGCCTCCCCATCCATCGTGGTCATTTCGTTGCGGTGGCGGTGGTTGCTTAAACACAATGATGGATTGTAATTCGCACTTTCCTCTCGTCGGCTCCTCTTCTCTCAGCTCGCCGTTGCCTTATAACGAAGCTCATGGGTACCCATAGGCTGAAATTCAATCGCTTCTGCTGCCGTTGCCGCATCAACATCGAACAAGTGTCAATGTTGATGTTGCCGCTAGCCCAAACTTCGACACAAACTTGCCAGACAGACTATCATCGAATCGACGGGCTGCTCGTCAGTGTGCTCATTGGTCGCTCTCCCGCTCAGTAAGTTGCTTGAAAAATGTAATATCAACAATAACAACAACCATTGTCACAAATAATGCTCGCTGCTTGCCAACCGGAAGTGGCGGTGGCGCCTCTGTAGGAGTGTCCGTTGAGGCTGCTGCCGTTGCGTTGTTGCCGTGAACCAGGTTAGTTTGTCAATACCAGGCGGTTGTGACAATGTCGGACTCAAAGCATTGCGTGGGTCGATGCGTGTGAAGCGGAATATCAAGTGTTTATTTTGCTGTGCTCTTTTGGTGGTCATTCGGTTGGCAAGAGCGACGCCGGCTTAACGGGAGTAGGTGACAGACACGTTGACGTTCTTCGCTACAATCACTGGTGGCAGGTAGGCGTTTCGAGGTGGAAATTTCGCGCCACGCCATCTACTTGATGCCAACTGCGCGCAAGAGCAATTATTACCGTTGGAGTGGTGTGATAAGAATAAAAAATAAAAATAATAATAATAATCTTCGTCGAATCGAGAGATCGATCGTCCGGTCGAGTCAACCCGAATCGCAAACTCCCATGCAACTAATCATCTCTGTCTCTTTGCTCACTCGCTTGCCAGATTCCGATTGATTTCCGGTCTCGTGGTCTGGGTTGACGGGGTAGGTGTAGTGGGATTAGTGGTAGCGGTTGTGTTGCTTGCAGCTAGTAGACCGCAGCTTATTGCGCAACCATTAGCTGCATGTATCAATGGTTGTGTCTGGCTGAGTTTTGTTTAGTCTACTTGGTGGCTCATTCTTTCCGGTTGTTGCAAGTTTCAGCAAGCCAGCAGATCGGTCGGAGAGTTAGTGGCCAGGAGCAAAGTTGTTGGAGAAGCGCGCGAGTACCTTGCACTTGGAATGTCTGGCTGGCTGGCTGGCTGGCTAGCAACCATTGGAGACATACACAGAAGTGCAACTTTGTCGCCTAGCCTCAAGTGAATGCTTGGCTGCACAATTTAACTTCCAATGTAACTTCCGCTCGATTTCTAGAAAAGAAAACTCTCGCTCTTTCTTCCTAAATAACATTAATGTATCTGTTCTTCGCATTGCCGGTGTTGCTCATAAGCGTGAAAGTGGAACTCTATTTTGACTTCACCTGAACTGAAAGAAGAGTTGGTGTGAGAGAATCAAAGAGTAAACAATCCTACAAACTCCTCCTCCTCCTCCTCCTCCCCGTGAGCTGCAACAACAACTTTGCCGACTTTAAGAACTCTACCAACTTTACCAACTTCGATTGCAACTTTAGTTTAGTTCCGCTCTCCACGAACTCAACTCGCCATGTAATTGCAAGCTAAATGACCTAGCGAGACTCCACCTCAGAGACATTGAACTAGCAGGCTGGTAGCTTAGCTTTCCTTTGCTCTGCTTGGGTTGGCTAAACTCAGCCGCCGAGCAATCAAGTGGCCAGAAATCGCAACAACCGCCCGCCCTTCGAACTGTTGGCATGATTCACCTTGACCAAAGTCCAGTTGCTCTAATTTGTGTTGGGGCCAATTTCAACGTGGAACCAAGTGGAACTAATGTTCCACTTTGCACAACTTTCTCGCACTTGCCCCCTCGCGAGTTTTTCTACAGAAAAGCTCTCACTTGGCGGCCAACAAATAAAATCACGTAACAGGAGCAGTTTGAATTGATCGTCGTGCTTCATGTATATAGCGCAACTTTAGCCTTTCTTTCTCAGGCCAGAAAAGCGGGCGACATAAACGTCAACATCAACTTCAGTGGAAGCATTAACTCGTAACAAGAATAACAGCTGCAATCCTTCAAATGTCTGTCTGTGTTTAGTGGATACAGTAATAGTAAAAACAACACCAAACGACGGCGACAACGACGACTGTGAGGACTCGCCGCCTTGCCAAAATCTCGACTCGTCTGGTCAGTCGCGAGTGCGTCGCGCAATATTGTGTTTCCTCTCTGAATCGCTCGCTTCCGGTTTCCAGCGCTCGTGCCAAGTTCGCCTCTACAGCTCGTTCAAGAGGAAGGACGAGCGCAAACTGAAACAGGAAGCTCGAGGACAAATTGGAAGCGCGTGTTGTGTTGAGCTCGTGCCACTTAGATTCCCATGCATCGCGATTGAGAGTCTCTACAGTCGCCACCAAATGAGAGGGCGATAGATCGACGAGAAATCACGTTTCCCCATTTGTTAGGTGCCAACTTGCCAAGTTGAGGGAGACACTTTGATTGCTTGCAGTAATCTGGTGGCTCATCGTGATTTCCTATTGTCTTTTCTCTCAGGTTGTCCAAACTCAAATCTAAATTGAGCACCAACAAGAGTTGTAATGTACCTTTGTCTTGACTCCTCCTGTAGACATTGACATCATTTCGCTTGTGATTATTACAACTAGTCTAGCAGTATTTATTTCCGATTAGAAGGCGCAAGATGTTACATGTTTACCATTGTTATGATGACTAGTTGCAAATTGCAAGTATAGGACTCAACTTTCTTTCCCCCTTCATTAGCTATTGCTCTTTTTTGCCCCCTCGACGCTGGGCGCGCAACTGGCGGTTGTGGGTCTGGTTGTGCATGGCCACCGGTTGGATTTTTGGTAGGTATACTTCTCAATGGATGCATACAAAATACTACAGCAAAACTCACACACAATGCCATGGGAATGGAATGCGGCCGAGCGAGAAACCAGGGGGTCGCAACAGGCGAGTGGGGGAAAGTGAAGCGCGCGGCGGCGGTCAGTTATTTTCCGCATGCAACAACGTGCGCCGCCGCCGCTTGCCCTTTTGCAGCCTGTAGTCGTTGCCGCTTGCTCGCTTAGGTACAGCGGCGACCCATTGGATCCAATGGGGAGTGTTTGCCGCGTAAACAAGACACATTGCACACAAAAGCGAGAGCATCTAACGGCTACTTCGCCAGTCGACTTGTGGACGGAGCGCGAGTTGGGTTTTCTTATTTGCTACACCACGACTACTATTTCACCTACCCCAATATCCCAATTGTTTTATTATTATATTATATATCTCATCATCATTATACTGTATACAATCTCATCTCAAGCCATCTCATTATAATATTCTCCTGAGCATAATAATCATTTCATCAATCGCCGCACAATAATACCATAAATACAACAACAACAACAACAACATAACCAAAGCCATTCAACAGGAGATTCATAGCACCACATCGTAATCCACTGACTTGTATCAATATCAACCACAACAAATTGACGCGCGCGCAAACATGGCCGGCAAATTTCAGATCTTCGTCGACGACTTTGGTGAGGGTGTTGGTGATCAGGCCGCCGGTTTGGCGGCCAAGGAGCTAAACAATCACCTCCAACACCAACCACCGCCCCCACCGAAGGATCTCGCCGTACTTCAGCCTTCAAGCAAGAGGGAGCCTCTTGGTCTGAGGCAGGCACTGACCAGCCAAGCTAGTCAAATGAGCATAGACCATCAGCAACAACAGTTGTCATCATCACAGCAGCAACACTCCAACCATAACACAAGCAGCTCAACAAGTAGTTTGGACGACCAAGAGAATGACATCTCAATGGCCTCTTTGGGATCCGACTTTGTTCCCTCGATTATACATGACGAAGTCAACGATTTAGATCTCACCGGACTCAGCGAGGGCGATGGACTCGGCACCACTATATTATCGAACCAATGTGACGAAGAGGAAATCGACGACAACCACCACGAGGGTCAGTTTAGTTCTAGTGAAAACATGCTCGAGTTTGACGAGTCCGAGCTGATGATCGAAGATGAGGAGGAGGCTGATGCTCGTTATGATGAGGAGCTAAAGTTGGAGCTTAGCCAGGCTTTCAAACAGCATGATGACTCGCAATTGTTTAAGAGCACGATTTACATTGACGACATTAATCAGTATTTAACAAAATTAGAAAGAAAGGCCGAATTGAGAGCTCTACCAAATTATATGGACTTTCAAAATCATATTGACTCCGAGAAGAGGTCAATTCTAATCAATTGGCTTGTGGAGGTTTCAGATGAATATCAGCTACAATCGGAGACTCTGTTCATTTGTATTGCAATCATCGATAGATTTCTATCTAAAATGTCAATACCAACTGTGAATCTACAGCTATTAGGTGTATCGGCAATGTTTATAGCATCAAAGTATGAAGAAATTTATCCACCAAGTCTATTCCAATTCGTTGAAGTAACTGATGAAACTTACACAGGCCAACAAATCTGTCAAATGGAACAGGAGATACTCAAGACATTGAATTTTAGAATTTCAACACCAACCACCTCATTCTTCTTACGGCAAATATTTGCTTTTAATAAGTTCTCAAGAAAAGTCTACCATTTAGCTGAATATTTATGCTACCTCTCACTAATTAACGATCAACCGTTTTTAGAATATTACCCAAGCGAAATTGCTTTAGCCTCTGTGATCTTAGCAGCATATCAACTCAATGCCCAAGCCAATATATCCGCCCAACTTAGGGATGCATTTGACAGATCCATCTTGGAGCAATTAGAACGCCGAACTCTACCTAAGAATGAGGAGTTGGCCAAAATTGACCGACGAGTCTACACCCTAAACCAGGACTTACCCTTCTGCATTGAAGCCTTAAGATTAATACAAGACAAAGCCCACTCCGGTTCCTCTAGGCATCCCACCGATTCTGCCATCTACAATCGATTTGCTGACGAAGCTCACAATTGCGTATCCCTTTTGCCGGCGGTCGGAGTTGAAGTTTTAGGAGCGATCGTCGAGTAATAATCTGAAATTTAACTGGACCAAGTCGAGCAACAAGAACAATTAGAACAGAGTAACTGAAAAGATTTAGAAACCCTAATACCAATCATGGAAAACAACAATAATCATCTCAGAACCAATCTAATAATAAAACGCCTCATTTGCGTTACAGTACAATCCAAATACTTTGGCGCCTCTCGCGCGACTTCTTTTTCAATTTCGATGGATTTGAAGTGTAATTTTAGGTGAGCGCGTAACACCTGCAGGCACCATAGGCGAACTGTAGATCTGGTGATAGTACGTAGACCCAAGAAGATAAAAAAAGACCTTGCCACACATCGACAAACCCCGAGAAGAAATGAACCCAATTCTTGTAATAAATTTGCTCAGAACACTTGAAACTGTGTCAACTCATAAATATTATTATTATTAGTATCTCATCCCATTAGATGTCACAAATACCAAGCTTCACTTCGATCCCGTCTACCCATAACAGGAGGCGGTACTGGCGGGCCAGTTGATTGACTGGGGACAGGTGGTTGTTGTCCACTGTTGCCCATGTTGTAGTTCAATAGGGACGATTTTGCAGAGTTTGCGAAGGCAAAACTGGAGCTCGATGAGGTTCTGGCAAGAGAGGGACTTGTGGTCATAAACGACGACGAGTCTTCGGAGTAAATGTTCCTGTTGAGGCCGGCGCCCGTTGGATATCTCCTACTCAATGTTGCCAAAGGGTTCATTGCAACCCTGGATGGACTTATTGGCTGATTGAATTGCGGATAGTCCATGAGAGGTGGCCTCATAGGCGGCTTGTGAGGAAACCCGTTGCCATTCATCGGCAATGGCACCGGTGGCCTAGCAAATATTTGTCCATTGTCGCCGCCGCCATTCATGTTAGCCACAGGTGGCATAAAACTCTGTGGAAACGGTTGTCTCATTGTCAACTGCACATGGCCACCATTACTTCCAATTCCATTGCCATTTATCTGCCGGTGTAGCGACATAGGAGGTGGTGGTCCCATCATGATCATGGCAGTCGGCGGTGCAGCTCCACGCTGCAAGTCCTCCACCGACCGGCTGCTGGCCACAAATCCTCTCGGAGGTCGCTGGTTGTTGTTGTTGTTGTTGAGGTAAGGTGGCTGGTGTTGTCCACTGTAAACAAGTGGTTGCTGGTGGTGGTTCATACCTCCCAACGGATGCATCTGTTGCTGTTGCATGGGCGCCCTTTGGTCTAGCCGGTGAGCTTGCGGGGGAATGCTGTTGTTGGTGTTGTTGTGCATATTTGGGTAACCATTATTATTGTTATTGAACTGCTGCATTTGCTTCGGCTGCATATGAAGGTTATGTGTCTCGGTGTTGTCAGGTGAACTTTGCGAGTCGCTAATGGAGCTGCTATTTTGTCTCCCATCAGATAGGCTATTTGGATACTGACTTCGATTGTTCATAGCATGATGATGATTATTGTTGTTGCCCATCTGAAGCCCATTATTGCCCAAATTTGCTGCTGCAACTCCTTGGACACTATCATTGGTTCGCTGCGATCCACTGCTCGTGGTTTGTTGATCTTCGGTCGACGAGATGATGTTTACATTGTTGCCATTCATGTCGTTTCCATTCAAAGATCCATCCATCAACAATCCATCCTTAGACTCCCGCTCCTCGTCTTCGTCTTCATCCTCCTCGAGTGGCATTATATCAGCCGGTTGTGCCTTGATCACACTCGTGGTCACCTTGCCCAAGTTCATTCCTTGATTGAGTGGCGAGTAAGTGGTCAGTAGTCCTGGTTGCTGCATGTTTGCCAACAGGTGGCTCCCATGCGACATACTGCCAACCATTTGATTCGGTCCACCAATCTGACCACCTGCCCCGTTATTCATCAAGTTGGCCTTGTGCAAGAAAGCTCGTTGTCTAGCTGTATTGCGTCGCCAAAAGCCGATGGATAGGCAAACGAAGATGAAGGCAGTGGTGACTAGGATTAAAATCGAAGACCACAACAATAGAGTTGACAAAATTTCCGGTTGGCTCTTTTGCACCGTGTCGCTCTTCAGCAACTTGTTGCCATCTCGACCTGATGGACCAAGTGTAGTGAGAGGCGACTCTGCGGTGTAAATATTCAAAGGCGGCTGCGGTGTCCTCGTGTGAGTCCAGGGATTTCCAAAGGGAACGTAGGGTTTCGGTGTAGAGTTTGGAACAAACCGATTCATTGGATTCAACTTGTCGCCACTGTCACCATTATTCGGCTGGGACTTGCCACCACCACCACCACCATTAGTCTGTGGCACTTGAGAGACTTGACTAAAATTACGCTCACCTCCCATCGGCAGAAGTATAATTGACGGATTTGGATCAACGGTAACAGGTGGTGTTAGGGCAAGTCCATCTTCGTCGGTGGGATTTAGCTCATCATTAGGATTGATTGGATGGTTTGTCGACGGATAAACTGGCCTACTGGTTACAGTGTCGCCGGTGGTTGTGGTTGGTGGCGTGACACTTGTTGTTCTAATCTCTGGTTGGTATTGCTGATTGTCTCTTGAGGTTGAATGAGTGGCAATTATCGATGGACTTGTTGTTGTGATGGGAAAACTTGGCGGCAAAGTGGGATGAAAAACAACCTCAATATTTGCGCCCGGTCTTTTGGTTGTGGTTGTTGCTGTTGAGGTGGATGTAGCTTGAGTTGAGGTTGACATAAACTCCGAACCCTGAGTAGGTCGATATGACGTCACTTCGAAGTATCTATTGGACGCGGTTTCATGTCTATCGCTTTCATTACTCTTCGTGCTCGATGGCAACCTGTTATTATTACTTAAGCCAACTCCCGTCGAGTTCTCGCCCGAACCTTCGGGCAAGTCGCCTTCTTGGTCACCTCGACCTCGAGCTCCGCCCTTGTTATTGTTCTGACTTCCACCTTCTCCCTCGTCGCCATTATCGTCGCCATCGTCCTCACTATCGTCCCCATTTGCCGGCCCCTCACCTGAACCCGAATCAATGTTATCACTAACTTCATTGTTGTTGCGATCATAAACCGATGGCAAGTGCGACGATTTACTTTTATTGCCAATGTTGATATTATTGTTGATATTAATATCACTATCGCCAGTATCGTCGCCGTCTCCACTGTCGGTCTCGCCATCATCGCCACCATCATCGGCACCTCCCTTCGCGCTCTCCTCCGTTGGCTCATCACAGTCCTCGTCGTTTTCGTCGCGACAAGTCCTTCCTGTTGTGGTGGTCTTGCCAGGTTGCGGTGTGGCCACATAGATGCTAGTGGTTGGCCTGGTGGACATATTGATTGTTACCTGCGTCGTGAATCCAATGTTATTGTTGAAGTCTTGATTGTAATTCAAGGTGGATGGTTCCGACCCATCGCTCGGCATCAATGTGGCGCCCGCCGGCGTTGCTGCATAAATATCGTTTGCGGTGGGCGGGGTCCGATGGCGGGCAAGCAACACGTTGCTCGTATCCGGTCGCGAGGTTGACGAAAAGTAAGGCGGCGCCAGGTAAGCGGGCGGTGATTGATTATTATTGTTATTATTGTTCTGATTTTGGTTGTTCTGGTTGTTGATTATATTGGATGGCTGTTGATAGTAGTTGTTGAATGGGTTTTGCTGGTGCGGCGGCGGCTCAAGGGTCGACGCGGACTCAAAGATAACAACTGGAGTGATGATGCTGTTATCTTCATATTGATTCTGCTGTTGTTGCTGCTGTAATCTTGTTTGGTCGGAATTTGGTGATGTGATAACATTGAGTTGCTTGCAATCGTTGTCATTCTCATAGTTATTCCAACACTTGGCCGTAATCAGAGACGGAGAAACGGACGAGGTGTCGTAGTTGAATTGAGGTTGCTTGGCAAATTGCGATTGTGATTGCGAGGGAAAGCCCATACCTGAGCCAGCATCGTGTAGCGACGACACATAACTACTAACAAGTGGCTGTGGGTCTTCGAAAAAGGCATTCGTTTGAGTTGATTGTTCTTCACTCATCAACAAATTCATAGATGTTAAATCTTCGATTTGCTCTGGGTTAAACTCAACATACTCGGCTTCTGTTGATTGGTCGCTTTGTAATGATAACAAGGTTGATAGAAGAAGCAAATCGAACAAAATAAATAATCCTATAAACTTTCTGCTCGTTGTTTTCTCTTTTATTGTTGCTGTCGTTGTTCTATTCAATTTTCCTGCTCTAATTTTCGAATTTTCTCTAGACAATCTTCTTCTATTCCATTTTCTGCTACTTCCTCTTCTTCGTTTTCTTTCGTGTAAAATGAAATCATGCTGCTGCTCTTTTTTCTCCTCTGAATTCTGGCTCTCACTACCCAAATCGGGCGGCTCGTTTCTTGGGGCCAATCTCTTGGTCTCGCACTTCATCTTGAAGCTTGTTCTCAAATATTCTTTCTTTCTTTCTAATTTATTATATATTATTCTCTTGACTTTTGTTGAATTTTCACAATAATTTTCCCCCTCTTGCAATAGCGACTTGTAAATTAAACAGTTGGTTTCAATTTATACAACAACCTTTTCGCAACCTCCTCGATCGCTAAAGTATATACATATTCATTAAATTGCGGTTTTATTCGTAGATTGCTTCTTGTTATCGTGAAACTCAACAACCACCGATAAAACGACGGACTAAAATTGGAGCAAACTCTCTATCTATCTACCTTCTATTTAGCTCTATCGCTCTATGTCTCTCACACAAACTTCTCTCTGAGCCTTTAAACTAGTGGACAATTTCCTATAGAATAGTGATCATTATTTTGCGCGCACCACAACAACAACCACCATCGCAACTAAATGATGATAACCCACAACATTTACTGGTAGTAGGAAAAGTGGTAGTAGTTGGCGCCGTCACTGCCGTTGCAGTCGCTTATGTATTAGTTGCAAAAGCTACCGAAGTTGGACTAAAACTCTGTTCCATGTCCCTTCCGTTGTCTGGCTTCTTTGCGAAAAGTCGCTAGGCGCTAGACACTCGCTTAACTTTCCACCAGTCGAGAGAGTGGTCGGCTCACAAAGAGTCCAAACGGAGTAAGCGGAGAAGCTAAGGGGAACAACGGCAACCAACGAGTGTCTCTGTGTGCCATTTCCTATGTGTATGTGTGCGTGTCTGTGTGTGCAACGGTGGCACCAACGGCGACTAGGCAAACAACGACCACTGTGCGCCCCTAGGTCCGCTGGCTAGCTGGCTGCGCGGCTGCTGGCAACGCCGCCAAGCCACGGGTCGCCGAGTGTGCGTTATGGAGCCACAATGACGGCAAGCACACAACTCGCGAGTCACTTGCCGGCAGTCCAAAGTTGCAGTGATGTTAGTGGTGCTGGCCGTGGTGCCGGTGGCGCTAGCGCTTGAAGCAGTGCGAGCGGAAGTCGTGCCACCGCCGCGCTAATATCCACCTTCAGTCTTTGCCTCTGACTCTCTCTCTCTCTCT
>WNKI01000004.1:1238077-1259354 GCA_015350385.1 Aculops lycopersici | reverse complement strand
TCTCGCGGGCGCGCGATCTAGCTATCCCCTTCCGCTTGCGATCGTAGCGGTCGAGTTTTGTTTCGTTTGCTTCCTCACTCTTTCACAACAAGAATCTAGTCTTTTTCTCTCGCTCTCACTCTTGATCCTATGAGTATACTAGACACTCGTTGCGAGTGAATAAAAAAATTACAAACTAGAGTTTCTTCCTCTCTCTGTCTCTATGATCTTGCCACACTGTAGCCGGAAGTGGGAGCAAGAAAAATATTGAAACAAGATGTAGAAGGTTGGTACATAGCGAATACATTGGAAAAAGCACCAGCACATTGGCTAATAATTACGAGAGCTCGTCAAGTTTAACGAGCACAGCATGGCTAACTCGTCCACTACTACTGCTACTAGGGACAGGAGCCAAGTCCAATCGAAAGTCTCGCTGGAGACTTTCGTGTGCCAGGGATGCAGCAAAACTAGGGAAAAGCAGGAGCACCACGGCGAAGATACTTGCAAAGCGAATGAGTGACAGAGAGGGAGAAAGGCAGAGATAGAGAGTAAACGAAAACCGCTAAAAGACGCCTCTGTGTCTCTAACGTCTCGCTTGAACATGTGCGTGAGCTCGCAAACTCAACAACGGCAAAAGTAGCCTGCCTTCCTGGCTCCCCATTGGGAACCAGGATCGTGCATTGAATTGAACAAGTCGCTAGGCGCGCGCGACACACGCACAAAGTCTACGGCACCTAGCGACTTAAGGGCCAATGTGTTTGCCTAGCAGCGGAGGGCTGCAGCGTAAATACGATGGGGACTTTTGTAGCGGCCCTCCCCTGCACACAGAGAGCGAAGGATTGGAATTGGGGCCGTAGTCTTTCAAATAACGATCTGATGCATTGTGAGCGCACACGACCATTGGCCTGCTCACAGCGAGGCGCACAAATTGACGCAATTCTGTGTTCGGCTCCGTGTGTGCAGCGCAGCGCCGCGCCGCTGATGGCCGCTCTCATTCGCAAGGCGCGCAATTCTGGTGCCTGTACTGTTATCGTTGTTGTCGTTGTCGGTGTTGTTATGTGTTTGTGTCTATGGATGCGCTGTGGGTGAATGTGTGTTGCGATGGGATCCAACCAAACAACCACTTGCTTGGCGGTGTCCGGCCACCACCATTCACCGGCGGGGAGTGGAAGCACCCAGCGACCGGTCAGTCGGCGAGCGAGCGAGCAAGCAATCGAGCCATTGAGTGAGCGGCGAGCAGATGAGGCACCAAGTAAAATGATGACCCCACCGGATGCTGCTGGCTGATCGGTCCACCAAGTTTGAGTGGCAAAAGTCCGCCAACGCCACTAGCACCAATCGTTTGTTGAATTCGCCGACTAACTCGCTCTCTCTCTCGCCCACTCTTTCCGCTCAATCGTGTAGTAATTCGCGTCTCCAAATTGCCAGAACTACCGCCACCACTGGGGTTGCCAATACTCGATGCTTACCACATCAGTGTGCGAGTTTACGAGTGCAAGTTGCTACCGTTTGATATTCCAACTTCCCAGCCAACTCTCACGAGACACAAAAATACACAGAAACAAGGGGAAAAAGTAGCGAGACTTGCGATTGACTATCAATAGATGGAGAACAACCACCACGAGCTGATTGGATATGGGCTAGCACATTGATTGTTTACGCACCATTTACCCCGGAGCTCGCTATGTTCGACTTGTCGGCTTGAGTTTAGTGCGGCGCCGAAATGTTTGGTTCCGCTGCCGTTTGGATTGGATTGGTTCGTTTGGTTGAGTTGGATTGGTTGTTTCAGTTGGTTGCTGGCAGTACCATTGAAGCGGACACTCTGTGATCAAGTCAAGTCTCAAGCGCTCACCTAGAGGAGATGACACCTGACAGGAAGTGACGACGTTGAGCTCCATTCGAACTCGTTGCCACTCAACTCGCGATGACCTTCATGCTTGAAGAATCATTAAATCTAAGGGCCGACTTGGTGCAACTCTGTGTCTCGTTACCGAGTTGCCCGCTTATGTGCTGGAAAGTTTAAGTCTTGAGTTCCCAGTTGAAACTCAGTAAAATTTGCGATCTAGCCAACTGATTGATTCGACGTGCACACTTACGCTGCCACTGAGCGCAAGTGTCTAGCTAGCCAGCGGAAGTAACACCACTCATTGGAAATAGCGACGGCTCCTATCGTGGCCATCGAATCGCTAGTCGTATCGCAGGACAGTTGGACTTGGAACGGCTATCAGCAGGAATCAGCAATCAGCGCCTCTGTTGCCACTGTCACTCGAAAGGCTCAATGAGCTAATCAGTTGCATTTGGTTTGACTCACTTAGGCTTGTTTCTTTAGCCCTCGATACCAGGGCCAGAGCCGAAAACTTTGACGACAAGACTAAACTCTCGCTCGGCCAAACTAAAGCTCATGACGACGACGTCGATCAAATAACTCCACTCCAGTCGCCTGCTTACGTTGCAAATGGCCGATAAGACGTGTCCAGGAGCGTGCAAATCTTTGGATTTTAGTGGACATAGTCTTCGTCATAGTCGCCATTGCTGACTGCAAGTCTCTAGTTCGCCGGTCGACCGACTATCTGGCTTAGCCCGGCTTTTCACCCGCCGATTTGGGCTCACGTCGTCGGTCTTTCTGTGGTCTAAGCCTGAAAAGTGAGCAGCAAACAATGGTCACAAAGTAGGGAGGCGGAGATGGCGCCAGCAAGGGAAGTTACGATAACAATAACAGCCAGCAAGCTAGTGGTTGCGACACAATAGACCGAGACACTCACTCACACAGGTAGAAAGCGATAGTCTTACCAATTTTTCTATGGACTTATGCTGCAAGCAGGTTGCTCAAGCGAGAGAGGGGGAGAGAGAGAAAAACTCGGAGAGGATCTAGGAGGGTAAATGTGAATCGAGAACCAAGCAAACGTCACACGATACGCCAGCCGAAAGTTGCAGTCTCAGCTGGCGATAGTCTAGTTTGCTTTCCATTTTGGTCTTAGGGATTTGGTTTTGTGAGTAGTGTATGGAGTGGCCATAAGAGTCCACTACGTGTACTGCATTGAAGGGCTGCAAATTTGCCCCCCGACGCCAATTGGTGCCGCCGAGCGCCTCGTTGTGCCTCGTGGTCTGCCCGTGCATTTGACTCTCGCTCCGTCTATCGCCTCCGCTTCCTTCGGAGATTACAGCACTGCAGGACGGCCTCTCGTCTCCGGTTCGCTTGCCGGCCAGCGGTCATCGTCTGCAATGGAATGGCCGGGCCAGTCGCCAATAGGAAATTCTGCCATCTGGACCCCTTAAATTGTCAACGTCCGAGTAAAGAAAGACAGAGAGTTGCGCTTCGCCGTCGTCTTGGCTAGCAGTTGAATCGAACCGGTCAGCTCCCCTTAACTGGCACAGCGAGCGTTGCGACAATAAATCAATGCGCCTCCTCTTCTGTGGCAGGTGCGACTCTCAATCAGACTGCATTCAACGTTCACCACTGCATTAGGTACAGGTGGTCAGGAAGAGGAGCAACGGGCCTCTGAATCTCAGTTAGCAGCTTGACTCGCCCGCTTGGTGGTGGGCCAGCACCAGCAAGTGCTCCGCCACAATCGCAACGGTGGTTGCGTCACCAGCAGACACGCGCCAACCACCGCAACCCTCGAAGGCCGAGCTTGCTGCCACGCGGAATTGGATTCAAATCCACATCCGCTGGCTAAACTAATTACCTGCAATGCTCTCCAAGTTATCCCATGGTTGAGTTGAGCCCGCGACCAAGAGACTAGCGCCATCCAATTTGAGGCAAGAATTGGCCGTCGCCGCAATTGCGAGCACGCGACAACCACCGACTAGTGGCGGCCAACTGGCCCGAAAACTGAAGCGCGCGTTTGCCTCAGGGACCGAAGGTCTTGGCGGCGGTTAGCTCCCTGATTGTTGGCGCGTGGAGGATAGAAATTTCCTAGATCGCTAGCTGGCTGGCGTAAGCAGCAAGAGCAAAACTGCACCCAGCGCAAGTTAGCCACCCTACTAACCAACTAGAGATCCCCACAGAGAGTTTGGAGCTCGAAAAACTTTCCGAGTGCCAGTCTTCGAGTGGCAGGATCCTGATGCTAATGTTATCAGCAAATGGAAGCGCAAAGTGCTCGATTATGCGGCGCCGAGTGGCCCAGCGATGTTAGCTGGGTAGCTGGATGCAAGCATCACCAGCTTGCAAGCAAAAATTCCAGCCTGGAAGCCGAGAGTTTCGATCCCTTTCGATTGCTCGCTAGCTCAGTCGGCGGATTGGAAGCACGACGGTAGAAGGGGAGTGCGGTGAAGTGAAGCTGGGCGATGGAGAAGGCGGCGAGCAGGGGGAAACGGAAGTCGAGGGCGCCAATCAAGCGCACGCGAGGCCAAGATGGTTGGTGCCGCTGCACTTTTGCTTGCAACCTCAAAAAGTGGGAGGGAGTTCCGAGTTTCCATTTGGAGATGCGAAATGTGAGAAAACAACAGCAACAACAACCTCCTTGCGACTGGTTTGCCTTTCCAGCAGCCATCAACGGGAATTGCCTTTGAGCAGTAGCAGGCAGGTAAAAACAGATGCTAGCGTTTACACCACCTACCAACCAGTTGGCAAGACCTTTTATTTGCAGGTGGAAGGTGAAATTGGTAGTCTTACAATAGCAAGTTGTTGTGTAAGACTGTATCTCCCAGAGACAGCTAGTCTTTGTTTTCGCGACACGATAACGACGCTAGCAAGTGAGCGACTTGCAATGCTTCGCTTTTTGGTAACCAAAAGGCGCACTCTAAAAAGTTGTTGTTGTTGTATTAGGCAATAAACTGGAGAGTTTCCAACTAACCAACCGAAACTAGAGTTACAACTAGAGCCAGTGGAAAACTAACCGGAGCTCTGGCTTTGGATTAATGCAAGCCTCTCTAGTTTGTCGAGCTTACAGAGAGAAGTGCAGTAGATACTAGGGACCACTTGTCGCGAATTATGCCCAGCTTCTAACCAGACTTTAGCACGCTCACTTCTATAGCAAGCCTCTTGAGATGTAGATTGAGTTCAGAGGACAATGACGACCACGCTGATTATGCGAAGGCACAGGGCGCACTCTCCATGTTCTGCATTATAACCGTTATGACAACAGCCATCGCGGCCAAAAGCGAGTTATATCGCCAACCCCTTTAGTTTGGCTGGCCAAGTTTAACAAGGACAAAATCACCATCACCACTGGAGCAGTCGTTGTCAAGCGTCGCTAACCTTTGAATGGTATGCAAAACTTTCTCTCAGCTCTCGAAGGGGTCAAAGAGAGACGAGGAGCGCCATCATTATTTGGACAAGGTTAGTTTGCTTGCCTCGTTGCTGGAGGTTGAGTCTTGCTTCAATTTGGTTTGGTTTGGTCTGGTCTGGTCAGGGACACTGATAAATCTACGATAACGATGACAACAATTTCAAGCCCAGCCCTCTTTACTGGTCCACTCGCCGGCCGGTTAGTTAGTTGGCTCGCAAGCTGCCTTGTAGTGGAATCCCAAACTCTTATCCGAGTTTGACGCTCGACGGGAGCGCACCGATGGTTGTAATGCTCCCTCTCTCCCCGAATCAAGCGGATGGTCACCTCACTGCAATGAAAAGAATTGAGTCGAGTCCCAGTTGAGTTTCTGGCTCGATTTCTATCCTCTTGAGCTCAAAATGTGTGATTCGCGCCAACTTCCGGTTGCTGCCAGAGACGGCTTTGCCCGGAAACCAGCAAAGAGAGCTGAGAAGGCGGCAAGCCGGTCAGTTGGTCGGCTCGCCCACTGTACTTTTTGCACGACCGCCAACACGGTTGCGAGGGCGAGGGTGGCGCGATGATGATGTTGACGCGCCACCGGAAATGAGCGGCCCGATAGAGAGCTCGCCGGCCGGCCGGCCGGCCGGCCAGCCAGCTGGCGAGCGAAGTGGTTGCGCAACTCGGAGCAGAGCACATTAACCACTTGACGCGCTCGGGGGATTTATATAGTGGTCAATCTCCCGGTGGAGCTTTATGTTTCGTTCGGTGGACGAAGCGGAGGTTGCCAGCGAGAAAGAGAAAGAGAGAGACGAGTGAGTTCCATTCATCAAAGTCAAAAAGCATTACCATTGTTGTTGCACCACCAACTCACCCGGCAACTTGGTAGGCCCACAACGAGGGGCCGCAAATTCGAGTGCCAGCTAGCGGATCTTTAATGCTCCAGTTTGTTGGTTGCAAATTTCACTTGCGTTCACGATTTAGCTAGCCAGCTAGCTTTCCAGTGGTTAGTTATGCTGCCACCAGTCCCACTGCGACGCCAACATTAGCAAATAGGAGCAAATTTGGCTTTAGCTTGAGCGAGTATCGTGTGTAAGTTTGTTGCTCGTGAGAGGAACAAAAAGATAGGCGGCAGCTGACGGTGGTTGCAATTTCTGTTTTTGTCTTCTTCAGTTGGCGTCGCTGCTGCTGCTGCTGGTGTCGTTGTTGTTAGCCGCTAGCAAACAAAAGTCGCCAGGTATGATGACAACGCAGTGAGTTGCAATTGCAGTTGCAGTTGCAGTTACGGTAACCGTCGGTGCCGCCGCCGCCCAGAGCGACAGGTAAAATTTGCAAGTTGCGCAGACTCGTCTCGCTGTCGCCCTCCTCGTAGTCTGCGTCCATCAATCGCTCATTTGCGGCACCGTCACGCGCTTTTCATCACCCAATCGCCTGCTTGTGGCTAGCCACTCGCTCTTTGGCTCGCTTTTGCCTAGTTGCTAGCGGAATCTGAGCAGCGAGCCAGCGAAAAGCCAGCGCGCGACGAGATAAGCAAACTGTCCGGCCTAATGGTTTGAACCCTTTGCTTCGTTCAAGGGTAGTGGTGGTTCTCGTTGCAGCTGCGAGCATTAGCGGCCAACTATTGCCATTGCAGCAGACAGTAGATGAGATCGAGGAAAGGAGAGGACACAGGGAGTGCAAAAACTAACGAGTCTCACACAAAATGTCACCAGAGGGAGGAAGTTAGGAGGAGTAAAAGGAACCTACACAGCACATGGCCCAAATAAACTAGATTACTAACTAAATCGCTAAATAGATGCGCCAAGCGACGACCGCAAAACGATCTCATCTCACTGCCACCGCGGGCAGCCAGAGGCAAATCTAAATGCAACAAAACCAACACAAAACTGACTGAGCTAAATCCTAACTTGACACGCCAACTTCCGCTTGGTGTTCCGCGAGGGTGAGGGAAATCAATCAGCATCTTTGGTTCTGGTGGTGTTTGGTGTAGATAGGATTTTGGAATCGGTATATTTCCCTCTGTCGTGATCGTTTCAACCAACTTGCTAGATACCAAGTTCAAGTATAGTTGGGTTGGATATCAGCACACACGAGTGAGCCCAGTGGGCGCAGTTTTGCTAGCACGCTCGCTCGAATGCAGCACAAGTGCGACCCTATGTACCACTCTATCCCAGAGCAGCTCTCGCTAGCTAGTTTGAGTCTGGCCAATTGAGTTTCGCCAAGAAATTATGCAGCGTAGTCGAGTTGATGGTTTCTTGTTGCTGCCTTCGATGTCGTCGTCTTTGATCCAAGTGGCCAGCCACTCGGGACTGGGACTCGTTTAATTAGAATGCTCGACTGCCTCTGCTTCGATTTTCTCCCCGATTCAGCTATTCAAGCAGCGAGATTCACAGTTAGCTCAAGTGGCAGAGTTGAGTTGAGTTGAGTTAAGTTGAGAGAGAGAGAGAGAGGGTCACACACTCGCCGGCGCCATTTGGAACTCAACTAAAAGAGCAGTCGTAGTGGTGGTAGTAATCAGGAGACATTCGATTAGCGTATTGTCACCCGAGTCGCCGGCGCCTCGTTAGTTCGTATCCTCTCCGGTCAGACCAACCAGAAGGGCTGGACAGAGCGGCAGTCAATTGGTTGTAGTGTCAGCCAATTGATTGATAGTCGGTAGTTGTGTCCGATAGCGATACGAGTGGCGGGAAAGAGCGAGAGAGTAATCGGTAACCTTGACGTGGAGCAAGTCAGCCAACCGGCGGCCCTCGACGCTCGCATCAACCCGATCGATCATTAGGATGGGCGTGGTTCGGCGGGCACTGCAACCAACTGGTCACCATTGGTCGGCGCGAAGTTTAGAAGAGAAAGCAAACAAGTAAAACAATGCGCTCCCTTTGTTTAGGGGTTCTGTGACCTTGTCCGTTTTTTCTCTGCCTTTTTTCTCTCTCAAATAGAACCTGAAAAAAACGAGCGCAAAAGAGCAGCTAGACTATCACACAGTGTTAGCCCATAAATCATCAGCTTTCCAATGGGACTCGACTCACTTTTTCCGAACTAACTTCCTTGGTAAGTCTAGTTTTTAAAGTCTCCAGTGCAATTCGAGAAGTAGCCAATTTATCGTATAGTTATCGCCGCTGTCGTGAATGTTGTTGGCGTTACGTAACCGGTAGCAAACGGTGACGAGCAACATAATCTGACGCCGCACGTTCCTCATCTCATCTCGTCGTCTCTATCTATCTATCTATCTATCTATCTATCTATCCCACTCGCTCTTTTTAAACCGGAAGAGAAGTTTAGAGGGGAGAGAGTGGCAAAAAGAGCATCAAACACTTGCTTTAAGTGTCAGCTTATGGTTGCTCTCTGTCATCGAGTTGCATCAACTTAGAGTTGCGCCGAAACTTTTAGAGAAACATAGAGTGAGTTAGTTGGAGAAAGCAACTTGACATCAACTGAAGCTCGAGAGTTGTAAAGAGGCTGACCATTCTCTGTCTTGCCGCCGAATCCAAACCAAACTGAACTGGTCCCTCTATTCCTTCCATCTCGCAACTCCGAGCTTTTGCTCATTCTATGACACCAAAGTTGCAGAAGCTAAAGTTGGAGTTGATGAAACTTTGAGTGGCCTGGGAGGAAAAAGGGGTGGAGAGCAGCGAGAAAAGTAGTCACGAGCGGCCGGCAAATTGAACTTTCCATCGCAATTCCGAAGGTCACCTGAGTCTAGTTTTGGGCTGTAGGTTGCGCAACGTTGCATCCCGAGGGAAAGCTTTTCCGCTTCTCTCGTTCTCAATTTCTGTCTCTTCTTGCTGTTCTCTTTCGCTCTCCTCGTTAGATGATCGAAAAGACGGTCAGTGTGGCGGGACAAACCAGCGGAGCGACGAGAAAAGCCCAAACGGCTACGATGACAATGTTAGCGCTCGAGAGTTTAGAGGGGCTAATGATGATTGAAACGACACTCGCAGCTTCGGTTGCGTAACAAGCGCAATAGACGCGATAACAACAATCACCTGCCGACAGTTGAGCGCGTCAACTGATTGCTAACTCAAACCACTTGCCGCTCGAGTGTCTAAGGTTACAAAATCGGGGAAGTGGGGCCATTGGGTCAATGTGGATCTGAGCAATTGGAAAAGACACGAGTTGCCAAACAAAGGCGCCGCTTGTGGCCAGTCTAAAGCTATTGCCATCTTGCTAGATGCGAATCAATGTCTCCCCCTGCTCCTTAAACATCTGCAAGCGATTGGGGCCATTCTAATGCATTGCAGCGCACATTGTCTCGATGATGATCGCAGTCGGTGGTTGTTGGTTTGCGGAACGAGTGCATTGCGCTGCTAGCATGATATTGTTTTGTTTGCACTTCCTTTGGAGCACCGTTGGTTACTTTAGCTAGCCAATAGAAACTTTGTGGCCACAAAGCAGAGCGCCGGAGAAAGTTGGCACAAATTTAAGCCAATGGAAACAATCCAGAAAGTTGGCTCACTTTGGGGCTGTTCCATGTTACTGGTCCGGGAATTTTTGGGACGTGATTTTCGAGGGCGTGTCGGGAATTCGGGAACAATAAAGAATATGGAATTTCACTCAATCTTAACATAAATATATATACGTAGACGTGCGCGGGGGGGGGGAGGGCGATTTTCAGAAGGACACTTCGAGGGTGGCGGCCACCACCTTCTCAACCAGAACCAACCCAACCAAAGCAAGAATTTGCTTGGATTGGAGGCGAGCAAAGAGGATGAAGTGAATAAAATATAACATTCTCCTCCAGTCTCTTCCACTTTCACCTCTCACTCTCTCTCTCTCTCCCACTCGCCTCCTCAGCCGCCGCCAATCTGGCGCCAACCCGGGCTCCTGACGTCAATACGTTGTGGATGAATCTAGCCTGTGTTTTGTTTTTGAACTGGTTTCCATCCGCTTAGGCTTCTCGCTGACCCAAGAGTGAAAAATTACGTAATACTAAACTGGGGGCGTGGTCGGGAATTCGGGAATCGACCTAAATGTTCACCACGCCCATTTCCCGGACCAGTAACATAGAACACCCGGTGGCTCAACTTAAGCAATGGAATTGTCATGCTTCCACCTGACACCACAAAAGCACAGCTCAAAGTTGGAAGTTGGAGGCTGAAACTGCTGAATAGCTTTTTGTTAGTGCAGTTCCATTTGGGTTATGGCTCTCCTCGTAAAGATGTATACACATCTATCCGCAGAAATAGAGACACATGAGAGCACAAAGGAACCAGGAGGCTACTTTGCAACGCGCGCCCGCCATTCGTTCGACCATAAATCATCTATTAGCTCCTCTGGTTGGCTCGCCGGTCGGTTGGTCGATCAGAAGCATTGGAAAGAAGAGCGCGACTGTGCCAATAGGAACTATGGCGAGCTATGAAAACACAAGCTATTTGCGGCGGCTAAGGGGGCGAGAGAGTGAGAGGTGAAAGTGGAGAAGACTGGAGGAGCATTGTTGTGTTTTATTCGCTTTATCCTCTTTGCTCGCCTCCAATGCAAACAACAACAAAAACAGCCTAGATTTCTATCTAGATCTCATAGAGATGGTCTACAAACAAAGCATCATTAGAATTATTATTGAGAAGCGAGTAGATCTAGTCAGACTTTCATTAAGGAGGAGACAAAATTATCTAATTACTACCAAGTCAAGGTGTTCGTGAAAACCGGCCCAACTCTGTACAAAAGCCTAACAAGAAGTGCGAGGAAACTGTTACATTTAATACCATGAGATAGATACACTTTTGGAATCACCAGACGTAGCTGGATCCAGAAGTATCTTGAAACACCCCGCTTTCTCGAGATATTTAAACACAAAGATTGACTTCGTAACGTTAATATAGACTCATGCGAAGCTCATTTTTGCGTAAATCTAACTCATTCGTTTTTCCCATTGACGCGCTATACAAAATTCTAAATTTCGATTTTAAAAATTACAGTTAATATTGAGAGAGCGGGATAACTCAAAGTTATCTACTCATCCCATAATCTATCCATACAATATAAAAAAATAAAAAACTAGTGACATCACTTCCCTAGCACTCCTTGTAAGTACAGGTGCCTCAGTAATGTCTCGCACCGACCTAGATTTCACCCTCTGATGCAATATTTTTTCCTGCTCTTTCTCTTCACCTGTCTTGCTTCTACGTGATAAATGATGTTATAATTGATTTGAATAAACTATTCATTGCAAATTTAAACAAATACTATTATCTTTCACGATGGATTTTCGACAGTTGTGATGCTGCGTCGCATGACAAGTGTAGTCGTGCGGTGCACGACTGCATGCGTGTGGCACGGTATAGCCTGTCAGCCATAAAAGCGATGAGAAGTTAGAAATAAGACGACAGTATCGATATTGTTCTTCCAAGTAAAGTATCAAGTTGTGAGTCGAGTGTTTGTGTGAGTATCTGCTACCCTGCCTTTCACCCTACCTCGTCATCACACAGTCTCGGGCTATCATCTACCAATATTGCCGCCAGAATAAGATGCCCAAAGAGATCCACAAAATTTTGGTGGAGGAGTACGGCGATGCAGCACCTAGTCACTCCAAAGTGGCAAGATGGTCTCGAGAGTTACGGTTTGGGCGCGAGGATCTCGGCGACGCAAAGTCAACCGGCGAGCTACTATGAGCGGGATATAGATGAGTTGAAAGAAGTAGCGGCACAAGTTGTCAAGCTTAAGGGGGGAGAATTAATGCTTCTTATTGCGCCATCTTATCGTTTTCTACTCGAGTGCGAGACAGACATTAATGAGGCACCTGTAGAACGCCCTCATGTACAGGTTTTTCAAGTGCTAGAATCGATGTGACTCCAGTACAGTTCATCTATATTGTCGTTTCATCGATTGCGCATACTCTGCCAATTTCGAGAAACATTATCTCTTTTATACATCATTGCTGGAATCAAAATTACGCGCTTACCAAAATCACATCAACTAAAAAAAGGAGTTACGCGAGAAGCGACAAGCTGAAGGGTGTCGTGTGAATGTTTTGTATCTCGATTTATTTGGATTGAGTTGTAATTCAAATGAGCGCGTCATGGACAACTTGCGCCCCTTGTTAGATGATACATTTGTATTTGTTAATAATGAATGTTTTATCTGATCTGGTTCAACTTGCATGGTAACCATCTTAACTTCAACGCGCAGATCTTGATGAAATTTGGCACGTAGCTTCCCTGTGCCAAGCCTAAAATGTTTGGGCTGGCCGGAAATCCAGACAAATAGATATTTTTCAAAAAACCAGGGTCAAATTTGATAAAATCCTATAGAAGTCTAAGGAACGCACAAAAGTTTTTCAACACGCGCCTCTATGCGAAATTCTATAGAGTTTTTCAATTTCTATCTCGATTTTTATAAAAACCTTCGGCGCGTCCTGAACCCGCGGCCGCCGCTTGAGCTGCCGCAACTGCTCGGGTGGTGGTTATTGGACGGCCCTCAGTGGTCTTGGTATTAGACCGATTTCCGGCGGTTCCTCTTGAGCTAGCGCGGCGCATCCACTTTGGTTGCTCGAATGATTCAATCATTTCGCCGCAGAAGCTACACAAGTGGCCCACCTTGTTCTCGTGGCACCTAGTGCACTCGTGTAAATAACTACAACCACACGACATATCCATGTAGCTCTTTGGCTCCTTGTCGCAACAAGCACAGTTGCCCATCAAAACCTTGCTCTTAATTTCCGCCTCTCGTCTCTTCTTAAACAGCTCAATCACTTCGTAACAATCACAATCACTGGCAGAGGTCCACTGCCAGTCATGTTCGTCCTCCCAACCCCTAAACACAATTCGATACTCAAGCGTCTCGCCGTAACCGCGACAGTCGACCACACGATCCACTTCGTACTCCTCTTCCGCCTCTCCGGCCTCCGCCACGAGCTCAGGTGTTGGTGAGTTTCTATCAACTTCAGTCTCGTCGTCCTCCAAGTTGCTCGAGTTTCTCGCTGCCGCTCGGCCACCACGACCTGCCAGCCGACCACTTGCTCTGGTGGTTGCATTGGTAGAGTTATCATCATGATGATTGCTCCTTGTGTTGGATGACTTCGATGGAGTGGCAGTGTTTTGGTTGGTTGGGTTGGTTTGGTTGGGTTGGTTGTCTTGGTAGATGTACGGGTCATCGCAAGTGTATAGACGTGCCCGCTCAATTTGGCGGCAACAGGTGGGACAGCTGGCCAGGGTGTCGGCGCAGTCGATGCAGTGTGTCAAATGGTGACAGGGCAAGAGTAGAGCACCAGCCAGCACCAAGTGGCACCGGCGGCACATGAGTTCGGGGTCAGGTATTAGCTCGTCTTCCTGGCGATGACCAACATTTCCACTTGCATTGGCAATGTAATTTTCTTCAGTTCTTTCCACACTTTCCTCGTCATCCTCCATTTCAATTGTGATGACTGGACACTGGTCGGTCGTGGCTCGTCGCTGCTGCTGGCTATTTTGTCGCCCTGCAGCTGCTCTTTTGGTTGTGCTGGCTCTTAAGCTGCCGCCACTCGTAGAGTTATCATTTGTTTTTGTATTTGCCGCCGCTGCTACTCTGCTATTATTCTTTCTGGTGCTTTTTGCTACGCCGACGCCTACATTGGCTTCGGTCTTGCTCTTTTTTGCTCTGGACGGGGGCATTTCTGGTTCTATATTTCTAAATTTGCATAAATAGAAATGGACAGCAAGAAGAATCGGCGAATGGATATAAGTATAGGTATAAGTTGTGCTCGAGAAGCAAAATTGTATTTGTTTTCAATGATCAACAAGTGATTTACTCTAGTTGCTATTGGTGTTGCTGTTTTGGTTGTTAATAATGTTTGTATTCTTTCTCAAATATGTCAAACTAAAGTAGAACTAATTCTATAACTAATCTATCGATAGATTAGTGACTTTTATTTTGCAAATCTACGCGCAGGTCCGTCGCAAAACTTAATCTGGATTTTTTACGCGTGCTTCGTGAATTGTATCAATTTTTGCGAATTTTTGCGAAGGAATAATATTTTCCTCAGAATCTCACAGATTCCTACACCAACTGAAATTTAGCGCCTGGATTTGCAAATTGAGTCAACAAGTCTATTTGCGAAACTGAGGTATGGCACCTCAAAACTGCAACGACCACATTGTTGCCCTTATTTTTTGCCGGACCTTGACGATTTCTCAAAATTTGCCATTGCAATCGGACGACTCAATGCACAAATGGCGGCGTTCTTTTATTTTTCCAATGCAATTCGAGCACAAGATTACAGTCCGAGTCAAAACAACCTTCCCTCGCCAGGGCGGCGCTGCGATCGACCTCTGTCACTGAACTTTAGGTACAAACATTACCGATGCGATGATACCGTGTGATTCAAAATTGGATGCACATTTTTCCCCTTTCTTTCCCCCGGCACGCACAAATAAAAGAAATAAACAACACTAATTCGGGAGCGAAAGTAAACGCCTCTCCACTCGTTCGCGTCATCGCTCTCGCAGAATCTGTCAACCAACCGCGAGGGTGACGAAAAAGTTAAAAGATAAAACAATTTGAAAGATTGTACTTTTTTACACGCCTCCTTACTTTTACCCGCACGAGCGGGATAGCTCTCTGCGCTGGAGTAACGCGCGGTGCGTCCGCAGCGCGTCGCTTCGATCTAGGGCTGTGCTTCAGGTCGCCTGCAGGTTCTGCCGAAAATTCTTCCCCCCCTCTTTATTTTTTCCGATTTACCTGCAGGTTACCTGCAGGCTCTCAATCCGGACGACCTGCAGGTCGCCTGCAGGTCTTCATATTCCACGACCTGCAGGTAACTTGCCGGTTCTGCACGCTGCGCCGCTTGCAGTCGGGCGCATAAAAATCGCAAATCGGCTTTTTTTTACCTGCAGGTCGATAGTAACCTGCAGGTAAAATTAGCGCCTGCAGGTAAAACCAGCGCCTGCAGGTAAAAACAGCGCCTGCAGGTTAGCTGGCATGGCCAAAATCGCCCTATAGTTTTTTACCTGCAGGTAACCGGAATCGAGCGGGGGTAAAAATTTTTTCGGCAGAACCTGCAGGCGACCGGAATCACAGCCCTACTTCGATCGAAAAAAGGCCTAATTTGTGCATCCAATTTTGAATCACACGGTATGCGTCAAACCCTTTCGCCCGCAGCTCACTGTGAAAAGAGAATACAGTCGGGTTGAAAAAAACGCGCTTAGAAATTCTGAGTGTAACAAGTTCATCTTTCGATTTGCATCAGTAGATGAGTTGATTAATCAGAGGGGCGTGACCAACGCCCGCACGCTCATGTGCACTGCTAGTTCGCGGACTGTCTCAAAAATTCGCTGACAAATCTTCTTCTCGAAACTACGAAAATCGACAGTTGAGGGAAGGTTTCGACTCGGACTGTACGACTTCGTGTTGTCATGAAAATGCCTACCCCTCTTTCCAAGCAAAATCTGCACGAAGTACAGTTTGGATCAGAAAAATTGGGTGTTGTACCGTGTCAAAATCAATTTCCCATAGTAAATCAGCATTGCGCTCTATGGGCGCTCAGCGCGCGCTCATTCAAATTTTTATCATCGTTCTGACACCTTAATTTTCTCAACTCTTTCTCTTGTGATAAAAGTGGATAGGAGTGCCTAGATGGTTTACCAAGCGCTTCGCACTTGATGGTTTTATTGGTTTGGTTTGGTTTGGTTAGCGAGCGCGAAGCGCTCACGTTGGTTTTGGTTCGCTGCGACGGTCTCTCAAGTAGAGTGGGAGTAAATGTAATGTCGAGTAAAAAGTGGGGCATAAAGGATTTTTATCCAGCAGAACTTTTGTAATAATAAAGTCTACTGGTTCTTTAGAAGTAATAAAAATATACTCTACTTAATTGTACTTCGCAAAACAACAAGGATATCATGGCATACGCCAAAAATATTCAAAGAATTGAAAGCGCAGACGTTGATGAAAATCAAGAACGTAAGAATCGTGATCTTAAGAAAGAAGTCTTAGCTTGACCTTTTAAGGAACAAGCAGAAAGAGAAAAGTATGGTGTGTCCTCTTAGAGGGCAAAAGGCTGACTGACTTTATTATTAGGGTGTGGTATTGTGTTTGTGTGTATGAGTGTGTGTGTTTTTGTATGAATGTGTACGAGCGTACCGATATATGTCAATATGACCCCACCAATTCCTCCAAAAAAGAAGGAGATAAGAAAGCCGACCGCCCTAACGAGTGATGATTTTCACTGTGCCATCTTCATAGCAAACGTCAACACAAGACTTGTACTACAGTGGGATACTTTTATTTTGTCCAATTTCGCGCATTATCATTTTTGAAGTGAACGTGTTTTCTGTGTCTTTTTGCTTGAGCGGGCAACTTCAAATGCATAATAAATCACTAATGTAGCTTCGCTATGTAAATCTTACCACCTGGTGGGTCCTCCGTTTGCTGACCGGATATCTTGCATCCTTTTCTCTAGTGAATTGTATAGACTCTCTACATGCATCTCGCCAACTCCTCTCCAGATTATTTGTATTATATTTATCATTTCTTCTCTATTTTGCTGCTGGCCATTTCTATATATGTAATCTCTGAACTTTTTCTTTAGGATACCGAATGCATTCTCTATTATGTTCATGTCGGGACTGTAGGGTGGGATTTTAACAAAATATTTCATATAATCTTTCTCTTTCAAGTAGGAAATTGTCTCTTTTGATGTGGAAAATCTAGCATTGTCGTGGAGAATCAGGAAGTCGTCGTTAGGTAAACTTTTCTTTAAATCTTCTATCATGATGGTAATACAGTGACAATATTGTTCTGAGTTCATTCTATCGTAAAATATAATCTCGTGGGTACCTTGGCGACTAATATAAGCGAATCCATTTAGGCGGCGCTTCTGATTCACATATTGAATAATGTTTTCCGGTTCGTATCTAGATCCTCTAGCGCGCCATACTCTTATCCTATCTTTTCCTTGGTCGCATATTCCAAATTCGTCGCAAAATACTATCTTGTTCCAATAGTCTTGTGTCCAGTTTGATCTTAATGTTGCTACTCTAGCTCTAAAGTCTCTGTTTTCTTGATTGACATAAAATTTTTTCGGTGAAACAAACTGCTTAAAGTTGGTAAATTTCTTAAGATATCTTGTTAAAGTTGCTTCACATATATTTAAGTCTAATCTTGATAGAATTTCTTGCTTGGTGTCTGTATTATTCACTTTTACAAAGTCGATTACCTCACTTATCTCTTCTGTTGTCAACTTGGTCCTTCGTTTGTTTGGCTTCCTGTCGACTCGCCGCTCCCTATCCCAAGTCGCTAGCCGGCGCTTTATAGTTCTGGGGCTCACCCCATACTTCGCCGCTAGCTCCTTGGGACTCATAGTTTTGCGAAGCTCGATGACCTCGGTCATCTTGGTGCGAGTAAGCTTGTGGGGGGTTGACATAGCGCCGGAAGTGACGAGAGAGAGAGAGAGAGAGAAAGAAAGATAAAGAAAGAAAGAGTTCGAGATATTGCAAAAATATCAATTAAATATGCACCCGCAAGGGGCGCCCACGCAACAAGGTGTCACATCCTAATTAATACCTAATTAGGTTAATGTGCGAACGAGTTATTTATTTAAAATTGGCGCTTACCTGAGCGATATGCGTATTCGACGAGTGGACAAAATAAAAGAATCCTACTGTAGATGCTCAACCTCAGGTCTTTTGGTTTGTACCAAACGGTTTACATCTCTATGATGTACTACATATCATGGACGACTTCCTATCCCAGAATAGAAACTTCTGTCCACCAAAACAATAAAATGTGGTGTATTATTCACCATCCAGAACCTTAGATCTATGGAAGAATCAGACATTCTCGATTCTGCAGCCAAACTATTTCTCAACCAATTCTTGACTAGGTTCCCACCCCAGTCCCTTCCCATTGCAGGATCATTGATGACCTTTTTCCAAAGCATCTGTGTCTCAGAGACCCAATACTCTAGTTTTGGACTTGTGAGCCCCAGGTTACCCCTGACAGCTTTCTACATGGGAAATTCCCTATTTTTCATGGTCAAAACGTAAAAAGCATGTGTCAACGGAAGTGGATCCCGTATACCGAGAAATTTTGTAAAATTTAGATGTAAACAGAGGTGAAGATTCAATAGATTCGATAGATTCGCAAAATTCATCCTCGTAGAGACAGAGAACCATAAGAGTGGTCTCGGAGACAGGTGTCAACACTCAGAGAATCAAGACGTCTTGGCGAGTCGATAGGCGCAAGACGAGTGGAGGAGGAATCAGACACGAGAGTTTAGAATACCATTTGCACGGGCTAGAGTGGACAGCCATTTACAAGTAGAAAGAAGACAAGTTCGAATCGGTGTTATAAATGAAGGAGAGTGCCTAAATGGTTTATCAAGCGCTTCGCACTTGATGATTCTATTGGTTTGGTTAGCAAGCGCGCAACGGTTGTGGCGATACAACAACCAGGGAGCTACCACCGACCAGGGGCTGCTTCGCTCCTCACGGTCGGAATAAAATATCGCTCGTAAGGGTGGCGCTATAGCCGCAGTGAAGGGCCAGAGAATCTCCAATTAAGGTTGTGATTCCGGTCGTCTGCAGGTTCTGGCGAAAATTAAATGCTGTTTGACGGCTCAATTGCAAACTGCTGTTATTTATGCCGTTCACTTAAGTTGCATTTGCAATGGCAGGTGTTAGCTCGCAACATCCGCGTTGAAATTGCAACTAAGTTGCAAAAGCTCCTCTCATTCCAACTGATGATGATCTAAGAATTCAAGTTCAAATGCTCAAACTTAACTTTGAGCAATAACTATGTTTATTTCGGAGGTTTAGGTAAGAGACTAGAGTTCCTGTTAATGGCTCGGGGGGGGGGGCTTATGTTATGTTATCGATGGAGCTTGGGTTTTTTCTCTTTTACCATATGAATATATCATCATAAACTAAAAAACCATTCCTTCAATTCGAGCTGATCTTCTTCGTCCTTTTAAATCGTCATGATTTGTCATAAAGCGCGTCACTGCTGTAACGCGAGCAACGGCGAGCAGCTGGTTAGTGGAGCGAGCCGGAGCGGAGCTTCCTGAAAAGTCGCACAGTAAAGAGGCATAACCGCGAGCGGAGCCGAGGTAACCGACTAGTCATTAAATAAAAGCGAACTGACTTGATAGGGAAAACTTGTGGTTTTGCAATTCATCAACGATGCTCCTGGTGTGAGTTCGACTCCACGGAGCAAATAGTTGGCGATTGCCAATACAAATGGCTCCTTAGAGCTGTCTCCATAAAACTCTATGAGCTTTGTGTGATGGAGGCGAGTCAAAAGCATGTTCCTGGCGCCACCAAGTGGCAACTAATCAAATTGGCTCTTTGAACTGAAGCTTCAAGTCTTGGGTGCAGAAAAATCAAGTCGATAGCCGAACCTAAGCAGAGCTTTTTCTCTTTCGGCGAGTAATTGTTTGTCCTAGTTGGCATTTTGGCGTTTTGTGGCCTCATATTACGGATGCAATATCCGCCGACAACTTGTTGAGCTTAGATCAAATTCTATCTTAGCCAACCGAAGCAGAGCGTGCAATTATAAGTGTTAGCTTTTTTGCTCTACTTGGAGACAGACAACTTCCGCTCAAGATGCAGTTCGAAAGAAGAATTGAGTTTGTCTCGTGATCGTCTCGGAACTTCTGAGCGGAAATCTCGCCCTTGATCTTCCGCCCCAGATTATCGTGCTAAAGATTCGGGCCACAGTCAGTCATCATATGACATCGGGTTTTTTAATTGATTTTGTTTTTGTATCTCCAACTTCACTCTAAAATCTCGCCTCTGTATGAGGTAGGGGCTAAAAGTTCAACTTGCATCAGCGCCGAGATTCTATATATAACCGCACGGCTCTTTGACACTGTATTTACTGCTTCGCTTTCTCTCTCTCTACCTTTTTTATGTTTTCAACCATTCGTTGCAATATTTGCTATGATATATCAGTCTTCTTCATTCAAAGAATTCGGATGAAAAAAAAGCAAACAAAAAGAGCAGTCATGATGGCCAAGTCTACACTAATCCTCGCTGCAATTTGCATGGTTGTCGTCGCCGCTTGCCAAGTCACGGGGATGAGACTTTTTGGCGTCGAAATTGAGAAGGCGAGCAAGTTCTCTAAAATAGACCAATGGATGGAGGAGGCCAAACTGAAGCCAGAGGAATCGGATAATAATTTGCTGGAGGCAAGCAAGCACTTTAAGGAAATCAAGGACTCGCTCACTTCGCCCCAAGAGATTGATGCCTGGCAAGAGTTTACTGATCTAACCAAAATTTTGCCCGATTTGAAGAAGTGCAGTGCCGAGGTGAAGACCACTTTGGATAAGAGTGTCGAAAGCGCCGGCCTTGCATTGCCAGTCCCCGAGATTGAAACAATTACCTCTTCCACGAGCAGAATTATTGCCCATCTGGTAGCCAGTTACGAGAAAGAATGCAAGGACAAGAAGCCAGACGAATCCAAGTGATTCGCTAAGCCTGTTAGTCAGTTGATATTCTCGAATCAAATTGCAATAAAAATCAACTGACTCAATCTTTTTCGTAACTCTGAACTCGAGAGTCGGTTGTCGCAGTATCAATTACAGAATTGAATGAGAAATCTTCTTCATTCTCATTGATAAGCATAAATTTTAACCCTTTCGTTGGTTTCCTCAAACTGAATCTAATATCGTCTCACTTTTCGTCCAATGGGCGGCGCTATGCTTGCTTGCTATATCACATAGCGCTAGGTGCAAAGACACAATGCGCATGCTCCTTAGCTACAAGTTCCTCCCGTCGAGGTGACCCAAACTCCGAGGTCGGGTTGAAGTTTTTCATTGAGATTTAGTCGTCGTGGTCATCGTGAGACAGGAAGTCGGGAGAGGTTAGTCAGAGTTTGTGGCAATCGAGGAAACCAAGTGAGAGTGATAAAGAAAGAGAGAGAGGGGGAAATCGAGAGCCAGTTAGCGGAATGCCGAGACTATGAGGCTCCATGAGCATCGGCGGCAAGTTGAAAGTGATCGAGCGAAACAGCGAGCAGTTGGATTGTTTGCAGCGTCGAGTTGACAACCACAAACAAGCGAGAAAGAAAACAAGCTAACTGGAAATATATAGCTACCAATAAACAGCTAGCAAATAGAAACTACCAAAAAGAACAGGCATAAGAAGAGAGAGAGAGAGAGAGAGAGAGAGAGAGAGAGAGAGAGAGAGAGA
>WNKI01000004.1:1199083-1229530 GCA_015350385.1 Aculops lycopersici | reverse complement strand
CTCTCTCTCTCTCTCTCTCTCTCTCTCTCTCTCTCTCTCTCTCTCTCTCTCTCTCTCTCTCTCTCTCTCTCTCTCTCTCTCTCTCTCTCTCTCTCTCTCCATTTCAACCCGCGATTTTAGATGGTGTGAGTTGGTTGACGAGTTAGTCTACAAAGAGTTTGTCAGCCTAGCAAACTCTCACTCGCTCTCGTCAGCTGAAAGTGACAAACTGCAGGCCAACTCTAGTTGTTGCTTGCCTGCCAGCTGATTTTTGTTGCGCCGCCACTGGCGCTGACTAAAATACCGTGAGTCCACACTCGGACTTCCGTTTTCGTGGGCACCAAGCGAGAGGAAAAGAGACTCTCGGTTTGCGACACACGCGCCCACATAGCCTCAGCCACAGTTCTTCTGTCTAACGGTTTATCGGGTGACAAGCTAGCCAACTGGCTTGCCAACTCAACTAAAACTAGTCCATCTGTGCGACGACGACGACAACGGGAGAGGTGGCTGCAACGAGGGTGGAAATGACGCAACGATGGCTTGTGGCGAGAGGAGGTGCAAATTGGGCGGCCGCCTCCGCGTTGCGTAATTTCATTAGATTAGAACACAGTCACTAGCTCAGCCGACTAGTATTGTGGACTAGCCGACTGATTCCCACAAGCTGATCAATAGGCAAGCCACCTGCTAGCTTGCCAGGTAGCTTGCCAACCGGAAGTGGCAACTTGAGCCTCAAGGTCTTCAATCATCATTCTCGCGTTTTGGCTAGTTCTAAGCGCGCAACTTGAAGCTGACGCTAAACAAAGCAGCAAATGGATTTACTGCAAACGCAAACCAAACGGCTCATCTGGCGCCGACGCCGGCGACCCATCATTTGGTGCTCACGCGCGACGGAAACTCACTTATTCCTCAGAATATTAAGCCAAAGTTCACACTCGATGGGTCAGCGAATGGACGCGGTTGTGTTTCGTTGCGACACGATACGATGGGTTTCCTCTTCTCTCGCTTCCATTCGTTCCGTTTCATCTCGTTTTGTCTAGCTGAAGCAAAGGCTCTCTCAAATCTTTGATTTTTGATCCACTCGCCACCCTTCGTCATCCAACCAATGCTCACTTTGTCTTCGGCTCACCTGTCAGGTAATTAAGGGCTCAGGTTATATAGTGAGCAAGCGGAAGAGTCAAAGCCTTTGACGCGTTTGAGGAGGCTTGCACTTGATTGAGCAACAAAGCTGCCAAGCTAGTTCACTTGACATGAGCTGACTAGCCGAGTTTCTCGTGAAAAGCGAGCCAAAACGTCCCGGGAGGAGGGAGAAGCAGTAATAGCTATAGCGATAACAAGTGAACCTTGAAGAATTTTTCTGCAGAAGAATGAGAAAGAGAGAGAGAGTGACTCAGAATTATGGATAGACACTTCCGGTCGCGCGAGCAAATCGATTGGTCTCACCGGTGGTTTCAGTTTCAACCTCAGCTCTTGCCATTTCCGCCTCTTTGTATACGGATCTGCATGCAATGGGCGGAAAAACCGCGAGAGACAAAAGGGGGTGGAGATTTGGTGGCGGTGTCGTCATCCGAAACTACTGCTCAAGCCTAAAGCAAAGCGAGTACATGTAACGCGACGGAGATGGCGACATGAACAGGCACTCGATCTTAGCCAAGTGGTCTGGGTTGCCAGTCTCACCAATTCCATAAATCACCAGGCGGTACGTGTAAGATAACATGCAGTCGCTCGTTCACCTTGACGGGAGCTACGGCGCCGACGACCACCACAACAGAGTCGAAGCAAAAGTTTGACTCTTTTTCTTTTGGGAAACTATCTTAGCGGCTAAAACGTAGGCAAAAACTGTCTCCCGTTGGCTGCCCTAGCCAAAGTCTCCTCTCGTTGGCGTCGCTAACAGCAACGTCAATGAAGCGCAAATGGACCTAAGCGGTTGCATTGGCATTAGAGTGTGTGAGAGGGAGCTCAAGGCAATTGAGTCGCAGATGCGGCAACGGTGGCGCCTGCGGCCAAGTCGCTAGGCGCTGTCCGTTTAGCACGAGATTCAGCGAGCCATGTGGCCGCTGCGTTTAATAGTAGTGTACTCCACAAGCACTACTAACACCACCACCACCACCACTAATACTAAACAGTTTGCTAGTAGGCGGATAGAGTTGTTCAAGTAGCAAAAGCGGCACCAATCGAAGGTCATCAACACTAACTTCGGTGTCTGCATTGAGCACGGAAACCTTCTCTCGGCCAATACCGTTACCATTGCCACTTCCGGCGAACCGGGGGTCGGTGGTGGCGTTTGCAAACTGCCCAGCCTTCGCCACGACTACCGACCCGTCTACCGGGCGATTAAATTTCACCTCCGTTTGTTTGCTCTCTCTCTCTCTCTCTCTCTCTCTCTCTCTCTCTCTCTATGCTTCGGTTGCTTTAATTTAGTTTAGCTGCCGCTTTGGACTCAGCAAAGCAAAAGGCAAACAAAGTTACCCGCAATTCTAGCTCATTGGATGAAAATTTGTCCATTTCAACGAGAAATTTTCTCACCTGCCGTTCGCTTCTTGCTCAATGCTTCTTGCTTCCGGTAGGATATCCAATTTTCACTGAAACTAACCATCTCTCTCCCTCCACTTCTCTCTTCGTCTCTCCCGCCAACAAATTTAAATGAATGACCGGCGCCCAATCTCAAACCGACCACCAAACAATCGCACTAATCAATCACACGGTGCTCGCAACTCCAACACTCTCACTCCAAACTAATGTTGAAAAAACAACAACCGGATGCCGCAACCAACCATCTGACGACATTAATGTCAACAACAACAAAAAACACTCCCATAAACAACCCTCACGCTAACTCTACCTGACGACACCGTTACTAACAACATCTAAATTACAGTGGCCGACTTCTCGCAAGCGCTGGCAAATTTACACGACCGATTTGGGCACGAGCTGCAAATGCTCGTTGAAACTTACAGGAAACGGAACGGCGAGCTGAGGAAGGAGAAGTGAGTATCAGTGTTGCAGTGGAGGTAACCGTAGCAGTCGATATCGTTCTTGTCGCCATCGAGATAGAGATGTAATTGAGTTGAGCTATTTAACAAGCTATCAAGCCAACTGACCGGAAGGATTGAAATGGAGGCTCAGTTTGTGTTGTTGTTGTCGTTACTGTTGCTGCAATTGCTGGTTTCGAGCAACAAAACCGACGTCACGTTACGTGGCCTTCCAAGTTAGAGTGTCATGACGTAACGTGGCAATATATTCTCTCCACTTTTGTTGCTCATATCAACTGATGAAATGGATTTTTGGCAGCTCCTCCGGCTGACCAATATATACTGGTGCTGGCTAGCGAGATTGAAAATTGAAACGTTGCAATTTGGTAATTTATTGCCCCAAGCTAGAGGTTGGCCGTCGAGTTTAGTCTAGTCCTTCTGAGTTCACCTGCAACATCGGGTAATCTAAGCTTGTATCTTCCTATTGCCACTTTCTGGCCCCCAGTTCCCATTTCGAAAGTTAGTTTTGGTTCGTTCCGGTACTCTTTGGTTTGGTTTGGTCGCTCTTTCTGTCCATCAGAAAGCAAGCAAACCAACCGACGACCACCACGATGGACAGACGAGATTACTGGGAATTTAACGACACGAACATACACCTGCAGGCTGCTCTCTACCTGGTGCTCGTTACATGGTTTGCAGCTACAATTTTGATTTTTTTCGAATTTGGATTGCGCACAAAAAACACATCAGACGATCACTCTATGTGCCCCTCTTTAATCTGATCTTTTCTGGTCTATTGTAGACCAGGCCAATTCTCTTAGAAGCAAGAATCCACAACTGAAGGAGAAAAGTCCAAAAAGTACCTGAAAAACATCTACCTGTTTAGAGCTGCTCCTATTGGTGACTGCCGAACTAAAGAGCAAACAAACACCATCTCGGCCACCACTTTATTTGAACTCACAAGCACTAACTCAACTACTAACACAATCACCACCACCACCACAATCACCTAAATTGGAACTCAAACCGAGAACTCAAATAGATTGCACTGTCCGAATAGCTTGTTTCAAATATGGGAATTGTTCCTACAGCAAGTGGAGGTAAACTCGCAGCAACATGGCGATATATCACGTGATTTCAGCCAAACCATTGGCAAGGGTCTCATTGAGCGAGTCTTTCACCGTAAGATACAATCTAAAAAGATCTTCGCCCATCGGGATAGAATTGAGAGCATTCTATTGAAATCGAACGAGTTGCTCCTAAAGGTAAGTTGTTGCACTTGTGCATTTTTATTTTTCTTGCTCTAGTCCTGATTTGATTGCTTTATATTTGACTACCTTGTTGGTACTGGTGAAGGTATTTCATTTCAATCTATCCAACCACCAGCTTCAACTGCTGGTGATTGTTGCCTTAATGACTAATGGCACCGCTAACACTTCTTATCACAAACTCTCCCTCTCTCTCTTCTATTCCTCTCCTCTTCGTCCGTAAATTTGTCGATATTGTGGTCATGGTTCCCGTGGTAAATCTCGTGTCATTGGTTATAACATAAAACCATCTTGCTGATCATTTGACGCAATTTATTTGGCTCAAAACAGTGCCACAAGGACTATTGCCAGGCCTATGCGCTGGCACTTACCAATCCGGCCAGATACATGAGTGAATACATAGCCTCGCACAAGTGAGTAGCACAAATGGTGGTTTAGTGGTGTGCAAATCAGTGGTCTCGGTAAACTTAGCACCACCAAGATCTCATTTGCCACCTCTACTCGCGCGAACCAAACGCAAGCCAAGCCAAATGAACAAGCAACTATACTAACCAACACACCAAATTGAACTACAACAAATCTACTGACACCTAAATAGCGTCTACGTGCACCAACTTCAAGCCACAAATGGAATGATTCACGCCTACCAAACGAAGACACTGCCCCGTCTCTTGGAGGACCTCGAGGAGTGTCATCTAGATACAAGCTCTAGCATTTCAAGTTCCGTGTTGAACTCGAGCGAGTTGGTTTGCGAGAAGGTAAGTTGAGTAGAGTAGAGTTGAATCCATTTAGAGACACACCCACCTGTTCAGCAAAAGGGCTTGAGTCTCGACTATGATTTAATTGAGTTTATATATTTTTACCTCTACTAATATCGAAACAATACACAACCACAGTCCAATGAACAGGCCTCCGGCTACCAGAGTATAGCGGGAGCCTGCAGGCAGGCTAACCACAAGCAGGATCTCGCCCAATTTGTCAAGCTTGCCATCTCAAATCCAAGCTATCTAAATCACAACCTGCCGAATGATACAAGCAATAGCAATAATAACAGTAATAATAATAGCAACAATAATAACAGTGGTAATAATAACGGCTTCACCAGTGACCATGAGCTAAGCGGAAGTCATCATTATCAGGATAAATCAAGTGCCCTCCTGCGCTATCATCAATTTCAAGCGCCTAATTTGCAACCAACACCTGAGATTCAGGCTCAGGTCGATCCCAAGAATGTGTCGCTTGTGCCGACGTTCAAAAACGAAATTGCTCCCGATTTAACACAACCAACTGCCCAGCAGCAACCGCAACTTGAGAAGGACCGCGAATCGTTGGAGGAGAAGATAGAGAAAATTGAGGAGAGGATTGAGAGCTTGACAAAGCTACTGGGGCGATCCAGTGAATCTCGGTTGCACAACAAAGTGAACGAGTTGCAGGAGGAGCTTTGTGCAAAGCGCTTCGACTTATACGTGGCCCAAATACACCTTAGTGCCGTCAGATCTCAACTCCAACTATTTGAATATAATTATCGCCCCTCGCCAGCGGCGGCGGCCGCTTACCTGGCCTACAACGGAGTGGGTGGGGCCGCCGGCGAGCTAAGCGCCTCGGCACTCGCGGGCGCCGGTCCCGCGCTCGTTGTCGGTCAGCCGGGTGTGGGCGCGGGTCAAAACCAACCGCTGGGCGCTCAAGGAGGCGTTAATTCAACAAACGCAAGCGGTTCCACACGAAAGAGTCCATCTGGCCTGCTACTAAGCGCCACCGGCGCTCAGGGCGGCGGAAATGCAAGCGGAAGTGGCGCCTACCGGAACAAGTGGATCAAGGCGCTGAAATCGCTCAAGGAGTCGCCCTCGTCGTCGTCGTCGAGCGTAGCGGCCGCTGCGCTTGGTGGCGGTGGAGATCAAAAGTAAGTAGTTCACTGGATAGACAGACATACTAAATACTCTCTCTTTTGCTTTTGCTTTCTCTCCCAACTTCCGGTTTATTTATTTAATCTATTCTCTGCACTGAGCTTTTCGAACATCACTACATGGTGTGAGTTAAATACTGACCTTGAGTCAGCTAGCGACTTGAGGTCAAATCTGTGACGTTAGTTTCACTTTAGTAGAGCAAGTAACTAAACTCAATTTACCACTGACTGGCTAAATTACTATTGGCGTCTGGTGTTGCTTCTGCTGCTGGATGCCTATGTATCAAATGGCGAGATTTAGACTTGATTTTCTAGCTAACCAGTCGAGAGTTGAGTGGATCGATCAATCCATCTGATTTAGAGAGAGAGTGAGAGGCTATGGCATTAGCTAATGGCGAGCTAGCCACCGGAAGTCCGGCCTGGCCCATCACCAGCTCACTCGTGACAGGCTAGCTTGCTAACTGCTGTCGGTTCCGCACTGATCTCCGGCGCTGACCTCGGATAAATCCAGAAACCAACTTGACCGGCCAACTGAATTTCCGTTAGTTCTGCCGGCTAGCGGCTAGCATCGGTTTTCAGGGCAACGAAACTTTCCGAAGGTTGGCGTCAACTTGGTGCGCAGCATCGAGCTCGTCAAGCGCATGGAAAATCCAATTGTCGATGGCGGCTTCAATCACTCCACTTACAGCCGCGAGTTTCAGTTTCATGCTCAACCCACCCCAATCGATCTTCGCCTCAAAAGCAGGGAATTCAATCAGTGATTGGGTAGTGATAGAGAGAGAGAGAGAGAGAGAGAGAAAGTTCCAAAATTAGAGAGTAAGTTAGTGGGAGAGCCAATGAATTGTGGGCCGCTGTTTGGTTGTGGTTCAATTGACCACCACCATCGAGCTCTGTCAGTAATGGCGAGAAATTTCTCACCATTTTATATCCACCCTCGATCAATTTCTCCCTTGAATTGGGTGAGAATCTTCAGCTTTAGTCTAAAATCGTTTGTTGGCCACTCGATCGATTTGAAATTTATCCAGCCGAGAGGATGGATTTCAGGCGCATCTAAAAATCTTGCAATTGAATTGGCGAGACAAACTGGTCTCCAATTTAAAACTTCCTCCTCCCCCTTCCCCTTCTCTGGCATTTCAATGAACTGGACCTTGGCTGGCTAGCGGAAAGAAGCCAGCTTGCCTCACATTACACCATAAGGTCACTTAACTTTCTGCTGCTGCCTACTACTGTTTCCCTCTATGGTGGTAGTTGAATCACTCGAATTGATTTATGGACTGGACAAAGTGACAACAGTCGGCGACCTTTAGGCGACTTCCTAAGCTAAAACTAGGACCAGAGAAGGGGTAAACCGCAGCAACCAAGTTGGTGAGTTGTTGCGCGAACTGGAGTAGAAACTTGATAGAAACGACCACACCCCACGAAGAGAAAGAGAGAGAGAGAGAGTCTGCTTTCTTTTGCCGATCCTCTAACTCAAGCCTATCTCTCTAGTGAGTTTAACTGGTTGGTCTCGCTGGCGGAACATCGATCTTGCCAATTCAACGGCGAGTTAAAGTGAAGATTACAAGATTACATAATAGGAAATCGGGGAACAAGTGGAGGTCTGTGGCGGTTAAAGCTTTCAGTTGTTGACTTGTCCAAGTGGCCAGCTAGCTAACGAAAGATGGGCTAGACCGGAAGCCAACTGGCAAGCTAGCTTTCCATCTATCTGTCGACTGGCCAGCCAGTTGGTAAACGCAAACCAATGGCCGTTTTATTGCTCTTTAATCAGCAGTTAGCGCAATTGTAATGGGCTAGCGCGCGCATATTGAGACCCTCTGCTTCCCCCTCCTTTCGGTTCCTCGTGCTCCCTGCTGGTTTTTTCCCAAACATTCTCGTCCTCTTTAATGAAAGGTGTGCTCTTTTGCAATGGTCTTTCACTTGCCTTTTCTCCTATCTAGACACTTGCTTAGCAAGACAGAACTAGACTGTGAACCAACTAAACAAACAGTTGTGAGTCGAACTGGTTAGCAAGAAAGACAGAGGGAGACGGCCAAAAGATCTGGAGCACAAGGGGATTGGGCGTTCGGCTTTGGTTTTAGTTGTGCAAAATAGGCCAGGCGCGAGGCAAATAGGCCATCGTCAACGATCACGACTACGACCACGACGAGTCAATAGGAAGCCGTGATTTATGTCAAATGTCCGTTGGTTTGAGATGAAAGTTCAGCTTGTTAGTTGTCGCTTTGCTCAGATGTCGTGCAAGCTGCAAAACTAACTCAAACAAGTGGCGGCCACTTGTCCCAGTGCCGACTCCTGAGCTCTAGCACGATGATGAATGGCAAGCCCAGCTCATTTTGCTGTTCTCCGATTTTTATTCTCCTCCACTCGCTCACTCCCGGCTCTGAAAATTTGACCCGAAAGCTTGGTGTTGCTTGTTTCCTCTCTAGCAGGAAGTGAGAGCAAACGATGAGAGATATAGAGAGAGTAAAGGAGGGTCTGTGGTAGTAGAAACAACCACAATAGCGGGTTAAAGGATTAAGGTTAACCCAATGGAAGTCGGCCGCGACACGACTACAAGGTCTACGAGGAGACAGCAATATGGAGAAGCCGCACAGTCACATTGGTGCAGAGTTAGCTGCTGCTGCTGCCGTTGCTTTTGTAGCGGAAATTGATCCCTTCAAACGCTGACTCCTCTGGCAACAGAAAGAAGGGTTCTCTTGAAGAGCTGCTGGTTGAGGTTGGCGAGTTCTTGGCGGGTTTCCGGTGAAACTCATTTCTCTCTCTCTCTCTCTCTCTCTCCCCCCCTCTCATCCGCCAACTCTCCAGGCTCTCGGTTATCAATTTAACACATAGTGGCGCCACGCGATTATGACGATCAGCTCACCTTTTGGGTTTTGGGGAGCAGAAGAGGCGGATGCGGTGGTAATGGCGGCAAAAAACAAACAAAGTTAATTAAATTGAGTGTTGGCCGCCGCCTTCCAACTTGGACTCAGGTAAACACCACTACCACGAGCGCCAGGCGAGGCTTTGTTTGTTTGTTTTTGGTTGTTAGTTCAGATTTAGCTTACTGGCGGGAGGAGAAAATTGCAAGACAAAGAGAATTGGCCAGGGACTGAGTGGCTTTCCCTTCATTAGAAGCGCAACTTGCGATGCAAACCCTCTTTGAGCTTCTTTCCATTCAGTTGTCAGGTAGGAAAACTCCTATTTTTGCTTAACTTATTGTTGTTGTTGTCGCTGATTATTTTAGTGGCGGTAGACTCTCTCCGTTCCTCTTATTAGATTTGCAATCTGTATATCGCTCGAATTGCGCTACTTGTGAGGGAAGAAAAGTTACCCAAGAAGAACCTTAAACTTCAAAATCTCATAAGACTTTGAAGTTTAAATTAGAATCCTCCACCGCGTGCCAACACAAGAAGGTTATCTGAAGGTTTCGATGGCGCGACAGAAGGCGCCGCGCCACTCGAGTACCTTTCCAATTTCCGGTCTCGGAACGTTTGTAGCTTCTCGGCTGGTGGTTTTTGCTTACAAGTGGTTCAGCTTCCAGTTTCGTAGCTTGATTTGTAAGTCAGGCACACATATACACTCAAGTAACTGCTGTCACAACTGCTGCCAAGCGAAGCGTTAGATTGGCGTCGCCACCTCGGTTAGGCCGCTTGGTTCAATTGGTGCGCAATCAAACTATACAAGGGCAACAACAAGTCAAGTCAAGTCAAGTATGCAAACCAATTGCTCGCTAGTTACCAACTACACTTGTGACGTGGTCCTCTTTGGGCGCTCAAAAGTCAAAGAGAAAAAGAGTCCCACTCCCGCACGTTAGCGGCCAATGGGAAGCCACTTGAGTTTGGTTTATTTGGCCGAGCTAGTGAATTGAAGCGCCGCTTATCAAGCGCTAAACTTTGCTTGGCTTAGATTGCACTGGATTGCACAGGATCGGTTTGGGAGAACGGTAGAGGCATAGGGAGCCAACGAAGCATGGGGGCGGCGCCGCCACCGCTGGCTCATGCCTGAGCAAATCTGGTTGGCGCGATTTTCAATTTAGATTATTGGCGCCCACGGGACTCGAGGCTTTTGGTTGAGTTTGGTTGCGTTTAGTTTGGTGAGGTTTAGCAAACTGGATAGAAAGTCCGCTACAAGACAAGAGATGCAAGTGGCGAAGGTCGCCCGAGTTAGTTGGGCAGATGAGCAATGCGGCAAGCAACTAGCGGCTAGAAATTGGAGCAACCGGAAGCTCGCGCGAGCAAAGGGAATTGAGTTGCTTTGACTGCTAAACTTTACTCGCTGCTTGTGCTGCTTTTGCATGTGCTACTTGTTCTCGTATGTCTAACTGGAAGGCAAATTGCTACATCTACCACCAGAAGCTAGCTGGCTAGCTTGCCGGCTTCAGTGGTTAGCTCCACGTCGAGTATTGCGAGCCTCAGAGTAAGAGCAATGTGCAAATGCGACTGGCACTGGTAAACAGACAACCACTTGCTGTCGTCATCGTTGGCTTTGCCTCAAACTCTAACTTGAGCGTTAGTTTTGCTTCTGAAGCTGGTGGTTGGTTGTGTTAATGTGGCGTATCTCGTCGAGTTTAGCGGAACAACTCCTTAGCAGCGAGCTGGTGGCTCCATTTGATATCCTGTTTCCATATGTTGGATAGCTAGACTAGTGTTCAATGTAAGCAAATTTTCCCCTCACCGCTCCGGGATCATCGGGAGCCGCCAGTAGCAAAGCGAGTTAGGAATTCCTATTCGTTCGCGAAAGCTGCATTAACCATTTACTGCCTCTGCCGCCTCTGTGAGTGCCTAGCGACTCAAACCTCTGGATAGCGGAGGGAGACTCGAATTCATCAAAGCTTCAAAGTTGGGAGGAGAGTGAGACAACAACCAACAGTCGAGTGGCAGTGGTGCTCGAGTTGAAATGTAAGCACTTGTCCGGTTGTTTCCTACGAAGTTGCGAGTCACTTGATTCCAGTCGACCGAATCTGCTAATCTCCCATTCAAGTTTGCCACTTACAACACTTGTTAGTCAGCCTGCCAGCAAGTCAGTCGGCCACTTGAGTGTAAGCATATGCAAGTTTTTTCTCTTGAAATGCTCATATTATTAGCATGCATAAATGTAGACTAAACCGGACCACATTTAAAGCTGCATTTGCTGAAACAACTCTGTGTCTTCCCGAACATCAAACGGAAAACGAACACTAGCCGTCCTCCCACAGGTTGCCGGAAGTTTGACCAATTTTTCTTTTAGTTACCCCGCGTGTTCATACAGAAAGTCAACCCAATCGGGAGCCCCCTTCTCTTTGTGATGCAAATCGGCTTTAACCGGAAGGTTTCACAGACGGACGGGCCTCCCATCTGTCTGTGAGTAAACTTTGTCCCAGGATTCAATGAGATTCGGCCATACTAAACCAGACAGACGAGACGGAAAATCGATCATTATCGCTCATTGGCCGCCTCGTTGGCGACGGTTGCATTCCAATCTTGTCTACTCCCCCCCCCACCCCCGACTGCAAGTTGTTTGGCGGCCGGCTAGTTGTACAAGAACATAATTCAAGGGAAATCATATAAAATGTTCAGTGGCCAAATTTGAATAGTGTGGCCAATCGGAGGCTTCTACTATACGAACGCTCCAACGACGACAACCTCTGTTCGTCACCACCGCCGTTGTCCTTTGCACCGATGCGCCTATCTACTGGCCTCGAATATAAGGCCATCGCGATTCCATTTGCCAGGGCCATTTTTTGACATGGCGACAGTAGCGGCAAACTAGCGATCCCATTCCATTTGATCGGGACCGGGCGGCGCGTGGGCGTGCCGAGGATGAAGCGTGTCCGCCGGTGGGCTGGTGAATTAGAATTCAACGCTCGGTGGTGCTCAGTCTTGCCAACATCGAGTTTGGGCCAAGTAGATGCGCGTTTTACGTATGCATACGCAATCGGCAAATGCAAAGTTGCGGATATGATTTCACTTCAATGAGGCAGAGAGTGACTAAGTTGCAGTTGGCCACTAGATTCAGCTCAGAAGCTAGTGGCTAATGGACTCGGCGGCAGCAGCGATGACTACAATAACTAATGCATAACAATGTTCAAGTTTCGGCCAATCGATGCCAGGCTTATGGACAACTTTCGGTCGTTGCAAGGGAGTTCTGGTTGCGTTAGCGTGAAGCTGAAGCTTGGATTGTTGGAGATGGAGTTGACATTTGAGTTTGGATCAGAGTTGTGGACTAACTTTGTTTGGCTCGATTTATCGATGGGATGGATTCAAGTCAAATGAATGGCTGAATGTCGGATTGAACAAGTGGCGGCCGACTAATGCAGCTAACGTATTCGTGCCGCTTAGTGGGGCGCACATTTTCAACCGGAAGCGAGCGGTAATACCGATCTCCAATTGAGTTGTGCCGTTAGTTTGACTGGTGCAAATCACGATCTGACTGGAAGTTAGGAGAGTCCAGCTAAACCAGTTTGACGAAACGCGATCAGTGCCACAAGCACAAACGCGACCACGACGACAGTTGGCCTAATCGAGCAGTCAAATTGAAAGTCGACTCCAATCATTTAGATCTCTCGCGACTCGCGATTGTTCACCAAACTCGCAGTCGTCGTAGAGATTCCATTAGTAGCGGTTCTCTTGGTTCAATTAGCCGTCGATAGGATTTGCAATTTCGGTTTGCTCGGTTTGTTAACATATATCGAGTTAGTTTGGCTGACCAATGAGCCAACAAATTGACCAAGCGAGAGATTGGGAATGTCGATATGTTTGGTGAGCTACGAACAGGGTAAGCAGTGAGATATTTTTACCCGAGGTCCAGAATAACCCCCCAACTTACCGGTAGGTCGGATGACTAGTTTTATTTCTTCTTTAGTGCATATTGCCTCTGGCCACTTTAACTCCTGCAATACATACCCTCTTTTGCCCATCCATCATAATGATTGTACGCTTCAGTCGTCGGCCGATTCCTGCTCTCGGCGATCAAATTGAATCACGTCTAGTGTTTTTCTCTTCTTTCCCCTCTTCAAGGGCAACGGCAACGGTAAATGCAATTGCATGGCAGAAACTGCAACAGAAAAGATCTCGCCGGAAGTCGTGGGCGACCACTTGTGACTCAACCTGCGGCTCACTCTTGGTGCGAGACTTTTGCTTGCCTGCCAGCTGAACGCCCACGCAAACATATGGCTTCACATCACACCGCTCTCGTCCTTAGTGGATCGCTTCCAAGGGGCAATGCAATTTTATGCAGTTCCTAATATTCCCTCACGCACCTCACTCACTGACGGTAGCACAACAACAAATTGCAACTCTAATCCTAATAACCTTTCTTTATCCGCACAAAAACACACACACAGCGACGGCGACGGACTCGAAGGTCAACTCCAAGGTCAATCGTCGACGAACCAACAGCAACAGCAACCAGATAATCAGCACTGTTTTCAGGAGTACACATTCAAGAAGATTGCCTCGTGCGACGTTTGCAAGGAGTTCTTGAGAGGTGAGTAGATGGACGACTGCGTATGGCTTTCGTTCAATGAAAGACTGGCTCATTGTTAATAACCGACATTAACCTAATATCTTCCGGCTTGACACCGCCACCAAATTCTTAATTAAATCAATATCATATATCGGATAACGATCGATATATTAATAACGAAAACATAAACTGTAACAGGCCACATGCGCCAGGGGGTCAAGTGTAAATTGTGCAAAATTAGCGCCCATAATGAATGTCAATCAAAGGCGCACGCAACGCTCAAGTGTCAGGTAAGTAGTTAACTGGTTGGCTGGTTACTTGGCTCAGCTAGAAGCCGACTGTTTTGACTTGATTTGCATATTATTAAAGTTTTCCTATTCATCTTTTATATTTGAACAGTCCGTGAAGCAAAATGAAGGGGCAAAATCAGTGCCTTGCACTGAACAATTTTTGCCCCGTTGCCTCTACCTCTTTTGCATTATACAACATATTTACAGAAGCTCGAGTGCTCCGAGTTTGATGCCAGCACTCCTTTGTGTGGCAACATCATTATGCACGTAGCGCGCTTGCCTAAGCCACAACCAGGAGTTGGTTTAGTCAAGTCGCTAGGTCCCGCGCCTAGCGACTTGCAACTGCGTGAGTGGATGAGCTTATGTTGCATGTAAACTTGAGCCTTTTTGTGCGAGTTTGCGACTGAAGCTCAAGTTTCTCGCCTTTCCATTGCAAATTCTGGCCACGAACTTGACAGTTTTTGCCCCACTTCCGGTCTAATGCAAAAAATGACCTTTCCCACTGTCAAGTTCAGGTTTTTTACTGCTGCTGCCGCTGCACTAAGACTCAATTTTATGGCTTCTCGGTATCTCTCATCTTGCAACTTGCATTTGCTGGCCATCTTTTTCCATCTTTTTCTCGCCCTTTTCTCATGTCTCAACAAGCAGCTAACTGTCCATCTCTTTCAATGCGTATAAAACACACACGAAAATCACCAGCAACCCAAAATCAAATTGCTTCGTCGGCAAAAGTCGGCCGGCGAACTGGAGGTCAATGGACAGGATAATGTCGAGAACACGGAACAAGGCGAGCGTAAGTATTCTTTTATTTGACTTAAGCTTATATGTTACCATTTGACATCAGCATGCAATCGTCTCCGGTTATACATAGCAAAATTTTAACGCCACTTTGTCACCGTATTCCGAATCTGCATAACATCTCACGCAGGCGCGCTGAGCTCGAAACCGGACAGTATCTATCAGTTGATTAGACAGGTGCTCGATGCAAAGAAGAAAGGTAGCAGCAGTCATAGCAATCAGCAACAACAACAGGTACAACACCAACTGTACCCTCAGTACGATATGGCCGCCGATTATCATCTGCGAGTGAATTATGTCAATAGCGCAAATGCGAACCAACTTGGCACGGGAAATTTAGCGCTCGCCAACCAAAATGGCCAGAGTTTGTCCACTTCCGCTCTGGGCACAGCAAATGCAAGTGTCGACAGGTGGTCAATTGTGATGGACATGCTGGCTCAATCGCGAGCAAAGGATAAGAGCGACGCGAGTGCCGAGAGCGGTGGCGGCGGTCTCCCAGGCGGAAGTGGCAAGAGGCTGAGCAAGCAACTGGACAAGTTCAAGTCGGCAGCTTGGTCCGCGGCGGCGGCAAGCAAGCACCAACGCCACTACCAGCAGCAGCAACAACAACAGGTGTCCCCGCACGACATGAGTTCTTCGGAAATTGTCGATAGGCAGCAACAGTTGGTTGCCACCAACTCGAGTCCGCTCGCAAGCACTGGTAGCTCGGTGCACCAACAGCAGCAGCAACAACAACTCTACAGTCAAGCGCCTAGCCATCATTTGGATCATAATCACATAAACAGACCCGTTGGAGGCGGGTATCTCGATAGTGTGGGCGTGGCGCGAGTTGGCGGACTTCACCCGAACGACCCGCAACAGCAACAGTCAGGCGGTCCTCTGCACATTCATCAAACAAAGTCATTGCCCATTGGCCAGGCCCAGCAACCACTAACTGGAATCCAGCCAACTCTCGGCGGAGGCTTTGCAATGGTTGGCCAGTCAAACCAGCAGCAGCAGCATCCGATGGACCCCGACTCGATGGTTGCTCTGCAACAACCACCTGTTCAACAGCATCTCACCCATCAACAGCAACAACAACAACAGCACCATCAACCACAACAACCGATGCCTTATCAATTGCTCAACATCGGAAATCAACAGGCGCAATCAACTTCAGGTAAGTTTATATTACGTTTTAGTCTTTTGGTACTTTATGATGATATAATTTAACAAATTTTGTGCTTGCGCTTGCATGGGTAGATGATATAGTATATAGAAACGAGCAGCTAGTAACTAAACTTAAAAACTTTGTTTCCATTCAACGATGCATCTTGACCTAACTCAATTACTCCTTTATGAAAACGATCACTTGCACGCTGTGGTCGCGAATGATATGTCATCATCATCGTCGCCATCGTCGTCATTATTGATTTCATAACGTGTGATTACATCATCATCATTATCATCAAATATAAGTAGCTCCACATAGTCCACAGCGGAAGCGGTTTAACTTGCGCATGAAGAGCTTCTCCCTCGACAGTCCCGAAAGTCCGTCCGTGGCGGGCGCAGGCTCGATGGTGGGCGGGGCAGCGAGTCACGCGCACATGACCTACACCGGTCAGCTGGGCACCAGCAGCGGGTTACTCGACCAGGCGGGCGTGGGCTCGGGATCGAACCCGAGCCATCAGCACCAACAGGCTATGGCCATGGTCGGCTCCAGCGTTGGCCACCACCAGCGCCACCACTCGGCACACCACCACCGATCCTACGAACCACAGCAGCAACCGCAACCGCAATCGCAGCAACAACAACAACATTATGGCCAACAGCAATCTCAGCAACCAAATTACAACCAACAACAACACCAACAGAGGTACCTACAGCAGTACCAGCAACAACAGCAGCAACATTATAGGCAAACCGACAATGGTAATGATAATAATAACACTAACCCTTCTGATTACATGATTTCCACTTCCGGCCTCATGACCAGCGATGCGGTGGAAAGAAGTGTGCTTCCACTTATCGCTCTGGTCACTTCCGCCTGCATCTTGCATCTACTCATCTCACCAATACCTGCCTGCACCAAATTAAATTGCTCGTCTTGCTAGCGGCTTGCCAGATGCCGACTAACCCGCTCGCCGCCACCGCCGAGGCCAAGGCCTCAGGTGCGCGGGATATATGCATGTCATAACCGAACCCAACTTTAGACCAAACGGTAGAACGAGCGGCGTTGCAGTTTAGGAAGCTTGTTAACTTGCTGCCGCGAACTTGAATAAATCTGCAACCTTCAATGACATTAGTCAGATATCTAGCTAGCCTATCACCTGTGCAAGTTGCTCGCGGGCCTCCAAGCCCATTACTGCGCACAGTGGATGAATTCCATTGAAGCTCGTGAATTAATGGAATGGCGACAAGTACTTACTGTTAGCGGAAAGGGGCAGAGCGGCGGACAGGTAAATTTGGGATGATGAGTGGAGGGTAGCAAGAACGTAGAAGTCGCCTTGGGGCGCCAACTGAGTGAGGTGACATGCTGCCGCAGCAGCAACCACCTCACTCGCTCTGATTTCGACAACTCAATGCACCAACGCTGACAACCATGACAACGTCCGTTGATTTATCCATTAATTCACCGTTGCACATATGGCTAACCCTTGACCGGTTTAATTTCGTCCATGACATATTCCATAGATTACGATCTAAATTCAAATAGCAGCCCGGGGTCAAGTCAACAGCAACAGCAGCAGCAGCAACCACAACAACAACAACCACAACAACAATCGCAGCAGGCCCAGCAAATCCCCGTAATCTTAACTGGAAAACCGCAGCAACTTAACTCGCTTATGCAACAACACCAACAGCAACAACAGGCGGCAACGACTTCCGCCTCTCAGACGGAGGGTACCTATGTGGTTTTGTACGATTATATTGCGCAAAGAGCAGATGAGATTCAATTGATTGCCGGCCAGTTGGTTTGCATCCTGGACACTAGTGAACGTGATTGGTGGAAAGTGAGGCCATTGGACGGGCCGACAAGGGGTACCATTGGCTACTTTCCAAGCACTTACCTGGCCAAGTTGTATCACAACGAGCGGCCACTTCAAGCGGCGCAGACAATTCAGGTGTCAAACGGCGAGAGTTGCATAAAGCTTTTACGCGGACAGGTAGGTTGAAATTCAGAAGCGAGTTTAAAGTTGAAAGTCAAAACTACATATGAATCCAAACACTAACCCAATCTAATCTCATCTTTCTGAAAATGTCCTCTAAAATCACCGAAACAAACGTAGATTGTAATTCATAGTGGCAAGCAAATCGATAACTTTGTAACCATTCGCATTGTAACCGGCGACTCACGTGAAGCCAATCACTACATTCAATGTCCGGAAAAGTACCTTATGGAAGTGGAGGCAACTTGAAGCTCACACCAGTGCTACTGTTGATAAGGGAAATAAATGCCTCGACACTCCCAATGTCGGATGATAGTGAAGAGGAATAAATTAGAAACTTTAACTCGACTATGTTTTGGTTAAAATTCATTGTTGTGATTATCATTTATCTTCGTATTCTCACTAAGATTTTTCAATTAATCAGTCGCCGATTGATTGAGTATCTCTCAGGGTGCCCTCTAAATTTTTTTGGCACCTCGAAGTTCTATTTTAGCACTAGATTCTTGTGTTTGGGGTCAGCAAACTTGTTGAAGTAGTCCAAAAGATAGGTGCAGGTTAGCTTCACCTTCAGCTTGTTGCTAAAAGCTTGGTCCAAAACTCCACGAGCCAGAACCTTAGCAATGCCACGACCACGCAGTTCCTCCGGGACGAAAGTTTCGAAGAGCTCGATGCAACTTGGACCACAAACCCTGTAGTCGATGCGAGCCACTTGATTGTTGCCTAGGTCCAAAGTGTAACAACAATTGCGCTTGTCGTGCTGGACTCCAGTAGAATGAACATCGGTCGCCGATACTTTACTCCAAATCTTTCGTCCACCTCGATACTTGTTACTCATTCTATCGCCAAAGAACGAATTGTTAGGTGCACTTGTCTTGCTAGTATTGCCTACGTTTTTGTTGCTTTGATTGCCTCCAGTGTAACTCTTGTTGCTTCCTCCAACAAAGAAGGAGCTACCTTTGTTTATTTTGCTATTCTTTCCACCGATATTGCTATTATTTCCACCTAAAGGTCCCTTATCCTTGGAAGCTTGAAAGTGGACGTCGCTCCTGACATTGAAGAGTCTCCTTTGCTCTCCTTGCACCACGCAGGTCAGCTTGTTTCTCGACACCAAAAGTCGGCCAAGAATCTTGATCATTAATACGGTTTCTAGTGCTTAGTGGTAAGGTTTAAGATAAGAGATGGCTGAATAGAGGGATTGAGATTTTGACAGGCAGACTAGAAATCAGAAGGTGACAGGTTAATTGTATTCTTGCCTTTAGTGGTCAGTTGAGATTTGCAGGCATCCGAGAGCGAGGACGAGTCGTTTGTTTACGTTTTCACGTCTTCTGCTCGCACTTTTGAGCGAGCATTAAGATTTGCGCTGCGAGCAGACAAGTCGCACGAGCATGAGTTTGTTTTGTTTTGTTTCTTTTTCGAATGCTATCATAGCATTGCTATGTAGCGCGAGTGCAGAAAAAGATTCACATGAACCGAAAACTTGCAAGCTTTTGCAAATTATTACATAGATCAATATCAAAATGGCACAACATTCAAAGGACAAAGACACCACCTACGACAATCAGCGGCGGAAGATTGAGAAGCTGATGCAGAATCCGGACAAATTAATCGAGTTACCGGGTTCTAGCATGTCCACGAAGAAACCCTACGAGCCGCCGGATTTTGTGAGGAACGTGATGGGATCTAGTGCAGGCGCCGGTTCGGGCGAGTTCCATGTATACCGACACCTGAGACGGAAGGAGATGGCTCGGCTGAAGAGTTTGCACGAAATGTCGGAGCAGGAGAAACTGGACGCTGAATTTAGGGCTAAAATGGACGAAATGAACAGAAAAAACGAAGAGATTGCGGCAAAGAAGCGAGCAAAGAGGCAGAAGAAGAAGCAAACGAAGAAAGCGAAGAAGAGGTTGAAAAGAAGTAGCAACGATGATGGAGAAGAATCGCAGGGTAAAGGTGAAGAAGCTTGTGCTCAAGGGAACGACCGAAATGATGACAACTACGATGACGATGACGAGGGTAGCAAGCATTCCGGAGATCAATGATGATAAACTAACACGAAACAAATCAATAGAACAAGTAAAACTGTGATAATTTGATATACTCTTAAGATTGAATAACAAACTTAATAACCTTGACCTACAGAATAGCCACTAGTTGTCTGATACCTCGATACCTCGATAGCTAGCCACTAGTTGCTTCTCTAACTACCTGCTTGCCCACTCAACCAATGAGCTGAGTTGGTCGCGTTGCTACATTAATCAGTTTATTAGTATCGGTGTTTCTTCTAATCTTCAATTTTGTTGCTTGTTTCATTTCGTCTCTATCCCCATTGACAGAATCGATTAACACAACGGTCGGCGAGTAACTTGGCAATAGTGAAACTCTCGTCTCGGTCTCCACTTCTTCGTTCTCTCCTTGTTTCTTCAACCTAACTTTAATCTGAACATTGACAATTTCTAAGCCTCTTGTGATTGAGATTAGAAGTGGGCGTAGTTTATCTCGCCAGTGAGACTGCAGTTGACCAATGGATTGTAGATGGAGGGAGCGAGGAAGGCGTATTGTGGAACGGTTGGAATGTAGGCGGTACGACAGACAAGACGAGCCAAAGTGGAGCGGCGAATCTCCTCCAATTGTGGAGCAGTAAAGGAGCCAGCCTGGCCGCCGTGCTCGAACCAGTAGCGATCTCCGAACTTGAGATGGTAGTATTGGATTCCGTTAATACAGGCAAAGGTTGGTCCAGTGTCGGCACCTGGGAAGTGGCGCTCGGCCATGCCACCAGTCCAAAGGTCAATGTTTTCCACGGCACGATACGTGCGACGCAATTGATTGAGAGTATAGTATGGAATGAACATTTGCAAATCCTTCCAACCGCGAACCTTGACGTTGAAGCAATATTCAACATAATGGACGTAACCTGGAATTCCGTGATCACGGCCACGCCAAATGTTGGTGGCGGCGAGGTCGCCTCCGTGGCGATCCTTGTGCGATTGGTACAGGTGGTTGCGGACATCGTCGCTGACCCAAGGGTCGACGGCGCCGGATGAGCGCGAGAGGAGACCGTTGATAAGAGCCGAGCTGAGTCCCTCTTGGAAGAAGCCGGTGCGCATGAACCAATCCTTGAGGCGGAAGGTTGGCTGTTTCTCGTGGTTGCTAGCAATTTGGGCGTATAGACCAAAGGTTGATTGAATCTGAGAGTGGCCAAAACGGCACGAGGCGGTGGAGTACTCGTTCCAGGTGGTTGGGTCAGCCTTTGGTTCGAAAGAGGAGTGTCCTGAGCGTTGAGGGTACAACTTGTAGTAGGCGCTCAAGATTGGCCCGAAGACAATAGGCAGGTACTCGTTGTAGGTGATCATTTGATACTCGGCGCAATTGATACGTCGAGCCTCCTGGTAGATAATCTCATCGGACCAATTTGGGTGGCGCACTTGGAGGGCGCGAGCGTGGTGGTTGTGGTTGCGCATGAGCAACATGTGGAGGGCAGTCAGAGCCGGGTGCTGGTTGACACGCGGATCGCCGGCCACAAAGCAACTTCCGGCGCATTGTTCCGACGAGCTCGCTATCGGCAAGAGGGACTCGCCGTTTTGTCCCGTGGAAGTGCGCAACATTCCACCCTGGTGGCTACGCAAACTATTGGCCTGCTCCTGGCTGTGGCCGTAAACGTGCGACAAGTCCAAGAAGGCGGTGTTCTTGTTGAGCTGCTGACGTGGACCCAGTTGGCAGGTTGGGCAGACGCCCGAGCGGATAAAGTTCAAACAGGTGACATTGTGGGCCGAGTAGAACTTGTCGCCTTGTGGCACATAGATTGGCCAGCAGCCGCGAACATTTGGATTCTTGCAACAATCAACCAAACCATCATAGGTACTTAGCGCGGTGTTCGTGATGTCGTGATTGATAAACTGACCCCATTGCATCTTCATCATGTTGTATGGTCCCTCAATTGGGAGGTCGAAATGGATGTAGTTTGAGATATTACGTGGATTTGGCAACTGGTATCTTGGATTAACCGAGACTCTTGGCTGCGAAACACCATCGGCGTAATCGGGCGAGAGCAAACGGATGTGACAAATATTGGACTTGCCCCAGTATGGATGGTATGGGTTGTTGCAGAATCCATCGTAAGTGCGGTACTTGGAGTTGAGGCAGTATTGCAAGTTGCCCTGCCACTTGTTTTGGTAATAAGCAGAGCAACTATGGGTTCCTGGGAAGTGGCTGGTGCTAACAAGTTTGGTAAGTTGTGGTAGGTAACGTTGACGGTCCCACTTGGTGAGACAAGCACGGTCGGCCAGATAGGCGCTCACTAATTCAACCAGCAAACCATGCTCGTCCAAGCGGGCATTCTGCTGGGACAAAACGTGGAAAATCTGGTGCCTAGCGGAGAAGCTGTGAGAGGTGGCATTCATGTATTGAACGGTGGTATCACGGTGCATGCTTAGTTGCTTTTGGGCATATTGGAAGGCGGCCTGGATGTCCTGGTAGGATGGACCATTTAGGTACATGTTCTTTGGACATTGGCGGTATGGTTGGTTGCGATAGTAGTACAGGGACCAGTGGTTGGAACGGTAGCCGAATGGGGCCACAAATGGGGCCAAGTCAATAAGCGAGTACTTGTTAGCCAGGGCCAGAGTGTAGTTGGCCTGTGTTGGCTGATAGTGTTGGTGTTGGTAGTGGTGATGATGCTGGATGTGGACATGTGGTTGGTACTGGTATTGGTGTTTGTGGCTCGATGGTTGATGCTGTTGGTAAGTTGTTGGCTGTGGCTTTGGAACAACAACAGGCGGAATGTAAGCTGGCTTTGGAGCCGAGTAGTTGGCCACTTGTGGCGGTGGCTGGTAGCTTGGTTGTGGTTGGTGGTATTGCTGCTTTGGTGGCTGGTAGCTTGGCACTGGTACCGGCACCGGCACCGGCACCGGCACCGGCATTGGAGCTGGCGCTGGCACTGGAAGGGGCACAATGGGGCTTGGTGGTGGTTGCACATACTGCTGCTCTTTTGAGTAGACAGGCACCTGTGGAACGTACACAATCTCCTTGTAAGTCTCTGGTATAGGATAGGAGGCTGGACCAAGCGAGTACTCGTTGGTTGAGTAGACTGGCTGCACCGGTGGCTGGGGCTTGTAGCTTTGATGCTGGTACTGTGGCAACTTGTAGCTTGGCATTGGTGGCGGTGGTGGTGGTTGCACATACGCTGGTTGGGCGTAGTGTGGTTGCGGTGGAGATGGTGGCAGCGAGTAGGAGCTAAGTTGCTCATACTTTGGTTGCGGATACTCCTTTGGCGGCGGTGGAGGCAATGGCGGCAACTCGCTATCCTCCTGGTAAGACTCGTCCTCGTAATCCTGGCCATACTCGTCGAGATACTCCTCAGCTTGAGCCGAGGACTCGATTGGTCCCTCACTAAACTGCTCGCTCGACAGACCCTGAATCGAGCTTACGGCTAACAGGGCAACCAGAAGCAGTAGGGCCAAGAGGCCGTACCTTTTTTATTGATTGATGCGATTGATATTGTTGTTGGTTTTGTAGATGACAGGTGAGAGAAGGAGATGGATTAAACAGTTGCAATGTTAATTCTGATTATATTCAAACAAACTCATCTAGAGAGTAAGCTGATCAACTAGCCAGTTGATAATATCAAACTTACCTTCTAAATAACAACATGACAATGCAATCACAGATTAACTAATTATACTTCTAATTGTTGACACTAGAAGTGATAAAAATTTCACACGAAAATCACTATCTCTGATAGGACAGCCCCAATTTAGGGATAGTGAATCTAATCGAATTGCCTCGATTAGAGTCTTGCAAATCAGTCTTTCCTCCCGTCTATTGGTGGTCTCGTTGCGGTCTTGCCAGTCTATCTTGAGCTAACTTCCACTCGATAGACGGGAGGAAAGACTGATTTGCAAGGCTCCCATTGAGTCATTCAGATCATCCTTGACAGCTAACACCTCGGTGGCACTCAATGATTCGTCACAGAGTAGCTAAGAGAAGCTACAAGTGTAGTAGAAGCAGTTGTAATGAAATGGCTACCACCTAGTTCATGAACATCTTGCTTTCTGTCGAGATCAAGTGTTTGCATCTCACAAATTCGAACTCAGTTTCAAGGCCCCTGGTTTTACTTTGACCCCCGCTCCTCCTCTTTCATTTTCCGCTGGAAACTACGGGGAGAGGAGCCAGTAAATTGAACACGTAGGCATGCTTGCAGCACCAAGTTACAATAAAACTGTAGAGTTCACTATATAGACGAGATTGAGAGTTAAGTCTTGATAACAACTGGGAGTTCCTCTAGACCAAGCTATTCAGTCGAACCATTTGACACTAGTGAACGCCAATTGCGCTTAATCAGCAACCAACACTGCAATATGAAGTGCAATGTACAATGTGGACTCGGCATCGTCTTGATAGAATTAGCTTGCCAGGACTAGGCAACGAGCAGTGGAAGCGACAAGAGGGCGCTAGTGAGGGATTTAGTGCGGCCAATGATGAGCGCACAAAACATGTAGATTTCAATGGACGTCCAGTGTTTAGACCGGCGTTTCTTGTGCTAAAACAAAATTTGCCATTTCGGCCCAAATCAGCGCCACCTGGTGGGCACCGAAATTTAGTGCATGACCCTATGGGAGTTTTTAGTTCCCCCTTAACACTCCAGGCTTCCCCCGAGCACCCCTGGTCCCCCCGTGGTAGGATAGGTCGAAAAAATTTGGGGTCGAAAATGGGGAAAAGAAAAGTCCCATATTTGTGTATGGGAAATCTTGTGTTAAATTTCCTCGTTTTTTTTTGAACAAAATTTGGCCTTTTTCTTGAACAAGAAAACAACAGAATTAGGCCCAAATTTGAACAAGAAACGGCGGTCTCTACTGCGCGAAGATCCGCAAATAAATTCAACGGTAGAAACTTACAAGTGAACCAAAATATTTTGACAGAATTGTCGATTTGTTATGGAAACGCGATCTCTAGCTGCAAGGCGAAAAAATTATTGTTTTACAGGAGACACCATTATTATTAACCCATTCTGATAATGGAATGCACAGTATTGAATCACTCCTATGTGAAGAAAGCATACATTCAAAGAAATTATAGCAAGGGAACAAAGATAAAATTTGAAACAACACTACCCAATGAATTGGAGCACGTTCTGAGCCAAGCCGAATTTCAGCAATTCATCAATTCCCTAAATGACATCTACCACGACGCCGAGAGGTTGAAATTTTGCGAAGGTTGTATGGCTTGCATGACTGCCTACCTGTTATATTGTTGTATTGAAACTCACAAGCAAAAGTGCATGAGACGAGCGGCAGAGTTTATTCAGGAAACAAATGAACTCTGGAAGGATAGGGGAATCACAGTATTTGATCCAATGAGTCGAGGGTTTAGGATACTAGAAATACAAGCAGTTGTTTCACCTCAAGGCGAATAGAGATTATGATTGTTTCTTTATTTACGGGGGAAAAGTTCGTTTATGTAGGTGATTTAATAATAATTAAGGTTTCAGGTAAGATGTGGGTTTCACTAGGGGAGGAATAAAAAAATGCGAATATAAACTATAATAATGGAAATTTCAACAATATTATCAACTATCGTTTCTATTAAACCTATCGATAGTTTGTGGTTTGTGTAATTAATCTCATCTGTCGTACATTTTCTCCCATTCACCAACATGCACCTCGGCCGCCAAAGTCCTACCAGCTAGGGTGTTGTTGTTGTTATTCTTGTTGGCTGTCAAGACAGCGGCCGAGTTTGAGTTTGGCTTGCCTTGCATATTCAGGAACTGATGCCGGCGACTGATGCGGCCGCCATTGGAAAGTTGTTGCTGTTGTTGCTGTCCGATGTGGTCATAGATATCAAGTCCATCGCTACTGTTTGTGTACGATGGCTCTGAGTCTGATGCGGTGGTTAATCATCAGACGATATCACGCAAGTGAATAGGATAAGGGAGAGAGATAGAGAGAAATTGATGATGTTAGATTAAGTTTCAGGTAAATGTAAGTGTTTCGCGTTTCGCGCCTGGCAATACAAAAGTCGGACACTTGCGGTTGCCCTCGCTGTCTGGCCGATCATTCAATCTTTTAGCATCAAGCCAAAGAGATTAACGTCCTTGTAATAATAACAAGCAGGCAACTTACCATTCGACGACGAGTCGTAGGAGCGATCTGCGGATGGCCCATCGACGGCCGAGCCGACTTGTTGAGCCTCTTGTTGCTGTAGCTGCTGCTGCTGCTGCTGCTTTGACTGCTTACCTTGATCCTGTTTAGATAGAGTCGCCATATGCGACTGTAGCGGCCTGCTGGCCACCATTGAGGGCGCGTAGTGGTTACTTGCCGAGTTCCTCGACTTGCCACTTCCTGTTGTCGCGGTGGCTCCGTACAAATCCGCCGCCACGCCCATGGGCGCCGAGGAGATCAGGTGGCTTTTGAAGATAGAGTTCAGATATCCGCCCGAGTTGACCTTGCGCATTTGTGGCTGCCAATCGGCGTAATCGCTACTGTTGCTACTCGACGAGTTGTTTCCATAGATGCCCGACGAGGAGCGGCCAACATCATATTGGCTGGATCGATTTTGGCTACTTTGCAAATAGGAAATCTTTTGTTGTTGGTGCTGTTGCTGGTGATGTAATTGAGCTAATGATCCCACCCGACTGCTTGGACGTCTCCAATTGTTGCAACCGCCGCCACCGATTATCCCGTAATGACCTTGCGGATCAATCAGGTGGTTGGCAACTGTCGAGTTGTAGTGTGTTCCATAGGGATCATCGCAAGTGGTCGCAATGCCGCTGCCGTAATGCGGACTCCCAGCATAAGCCGCCGCTCGGGATCCCATCAATCCAACTTGATACTGACTCCTGCTTGCAGTCAGAGAAGAGGCATGATATCTCTGCATTGAGGCCGATCTGTAACGCGAGCCGCTCATTTGCGACTGAGCCGCGCCGCCCTTCTTAGTTGAGCTGCCATTAGCCTTGCCAGTGGCCATGGTCGCTGACGAAGACGACAACTTTTCGTGATGTATCGATTTGCCGCCACCTGTTGATTGTAGGCAATGAATGAACGTTTAGTTAGGTAAGTGCTCAACACTCAGTAACCTTACAATGAGAATGCTAGTTATCGAAACTTACCTGTCGGTTGGCTTAAGCCCAAGCCAGGCGCGTAATTGGACTCCGATCCAACTCCGTAAACATTCTCGTCTGTCTCGTAGTCTGGCGTTGGTATGTCTAGATCGTTGTAGTTGCCATTGTTAATTTTAACAGCATCACCACTTTGTTTCGTAGCTGAGGAATCCGTTGAGCCATTTAGGTAAACGTAGTTGCTGTCATCGCTTGCCGTTTCCTGTTGCTTCTCGCTAGCCTTTTGCTGTTTTGACTTGGAACTCTTGACACCCAAAAATGACTTGATGTTCTTGGTTGTGCTCGACTTGCTTGATTTTTCCTCAGTTTTATTTGGATTAACGAGTGCTCTAATGACCGAGGCCGAACGACTTCCGGTTGCGCTGTTTGCACTACTCTTTGTTGTTGTTGTTGTTATTGTTTGTGACTGCACATTGGCGTTAGTTGTGGCAGTGGCCAGCGGCGCCTTTAGGGATTCTAGGAACCTATTCTTTTTCACCTTTCGAGTCTTACTATTGTTACTAGATTCAACATTAGAACTAATCGAATGCACAACTCCTCCTATTCCCGTGGAGTAGATATCCTCGTTTTCGGGATCGTGATTCGGAGGAGGGTAGCCATTGTTCATTGCCATTGGATCTTGATTAACATTGATTTGTTGCTGGTTGACATTGGACGAGGAACGCGATTTAATTCTAGAGACAAAATCTCTTGGCGGCAACTTGGGCGGTACACTTGAGTTGCCAACAGGTGGCGGCACAAGCATGTGACCGGGCGAGTAGATGCTCGAACTGTTGTTGTATCGATCATGTCTCGACGAAGAAGCGGTCGCCGCCGATGACATTAGGTGATGATTTCCTCTTTCATTGTTGCCATTAGCTGGGTTGCCGTTATGATAATAAGACGACGTTAGATGTCGTCTGCCATTATTTCCAGTCCTTGACGTCGTGTTGGTCGTCGTTGGTGGCGGCAGTTGGGGCAGTGGCATCGGCTGCTGACCACTAGTTGCTCGGCCATAAATGTTATTGTTGCTCTTGCTGCGCTTACGCAACAAGATGCCTCCGTTCCCGTTGGCCACCGTCGCCGCCATCGCCGACGATGACGACTTGTTAGCGCGCATATCCGCTCTTCGCGAGCCCATCAGTGGTGGCTGTTGCTTTCGATTGTTGGAGCCATTGCCGGTGGTCGTGGTACCGTAGTCGTTGATTGAAGATTTTACATCCGACGAGGAAACGTTTGCAGGTAAAGAGTAGGGATCCTCTTCCCTATTGCTACTGCTTGCGTTGCTTCCATTGCCACTCGACGACATACCACCGCCTTGGTGGCTGCGACCGCCGCCGTTACCGCCTGTTGCAGCTCGTTGCTGCTGGCCGAAGCCACCCGATGATGTCTCCTGGTCTGCCATCGATGGCTGCTCAAAGATGCTAACAAAATCAGGCGCCTGGCGACGACTACGTCGCTGATTTGATGTGGATGTCGGCGGTGGTGCCATCATTAAATTATCCTGTGGACCATCTAGTAGTGGATTTGGGAAGCGTTCATTTAACATTTGAATGGCCACTATGTTAATTACCATAACCCAACAGGGTAAATTTAAAATGTCATCCGTATCCCTAACTAGACCTATGATTGAGAAACACTGTTGCTCCAACTTCTTCTTGTCGGGAAATTGGCGACACAATTCCTGGGTTATATTTGCTTGAAACTTTTTAATATCAAACATAACATATATCTTGTCCAATTCCAAGCGGCCGCCAATGCTTAGCACTTCATCACAGACTGCGCTATCATTTGGCGGCTCCATCGAGGAGCCGCCACTTGTTGACGATGAGCTAGTTGGAGTAATGGACGAGGAGACACCTGTTGCCGCCAGGGACTTTTGGTGGTTCTCTATCAATTGCTGTCTACTTGGCATAACTCTATTATTATGATGATTATTATTGTTATTATTGCTAGCCGATGTTGCCACCGTGTCCAGGCGAGCAACCTTTTGCTCACTTGACGACTGGTTGCTCATCATCATCATCTGTGACTCTGGCGAGAGCCATTCCTTTACGAAGACAGCGGATTTACTGCAACGCTTAATTAGAATATTACCAAACGAGTCCATCTTAATCTTAATACCCTTTCCTATTCTCCTCTTACACTCGTCCGTTTTGCCATCCCGATCCGGATTATCAAATCCATTTAATGCCAACTTCTGGCCATCATAACTAAGCTGACGAGATCCATCAATAGTAATTACGGGCACTCGCGCGTAAGCCTTTCCAATGCGCCGATTGCGCTCCATTATGATCAGCTTACACCAAATGTCATCGTCCAATAGGTGCCACTTGTTGAATATTTCGTCCAAATGGTCCTGTTTAAGTCATTTTTGTGTTTCAGCGTCAAAGATAAGTGGTCAATGTCATGGTAGTTATATATGGGATAGATGAATGAGAGATTTAGTTTTAGCTTAAGTTATAATTAAAAGTTTGTGAGATTCTTTGACACATGAAAAAGCGAGCAAATTTCAAGGCCCCAATGAGCGCGCACGAAGAAAATAATACCTGAGTGCATAGTTGGTTAAAATTAGTGCTCTCAAGTGCGCGGTTTGTGAGATTAGCGGAGCGCACTAATTTGTGCAAAAAGCAAAAACGTGTGAGCAACGACACGCGCTACCTGTCGACTGTTCAGATAGTTGGACAGACAAACTGATTCAGTGAGAAAAATCTAGAGCAAGTGAGGGATTTCGTCTGTCTGTCGGTTGGTTTGTTGGTTCGTCTGTCAGCTAAGTAGTGAGTTTGCTAGCTACGAGCGAGGGCTTTTCGAGTTAGCAAGTTATAAATGGATAAATCAAAATCAAGGTAGCACTAGCAGATTGCCTGTACGTCGCAAGCTTGTCCTTGCAGGTTGCTTGTTTGCTTTGTGCTATCTTCACACCACTTCCCACCTAAAGTGGTCCTCCTGTTTGCTAACAAACCAGTGACGCTTCATTTGTATCATTCCTCCTCTAGATCGCGGAGTTAGATTTTGGATGATTGGCTGAAACTAGGCGTCTAATTTGGTTTGGTTTGGTTCAGTTCGGTTTGGTGTGGTGTAGTGTAGTTTAGTTTGGCAAGATAGCGTACATTTTTTTAAATCAAACCAACCAAACAACCAGGCAAGGGGTTAACACTCGCAGTTAGTCATTTGATGTCTCATTGTGCCCTCAACTCTCGTTTCTTCTTGCATATCAAGCTGCAAGTGAGTGACAATGACTCGTTCAGGTGACCGTGTTTTCTTTCGATCTCTCCTCTATCCAATTTTAAGTATTTTTACGCCTATCTATTTTGGCTAGTTAAAGGATTGTGCATCTAGAGCAACTGAAGCCCACTGACTGCTCCTACTCTGCTTGCAAGTTTCTCTTTAAACTCTCACTCGTTGCGTTTCGATTAGTTAACTAAACTAGAAATGCCAACGCTCTCTCTCTCTCCTTCTTTAGTAATCATAACCAAAGTTGGATTTGCCTAGTTGGTTGGCTGGCCAGAGATAACCAGACACTCAAAATCTAGACAATAGCCGGAGGAGTAACGTGCATTGCGCGTGTTTCCTCTCTCTCTCTC
>WNKI01000004.1:1125004-1174275 GCA_015350385.1 Aculops lycopersici | reverse complement strand
GGGACAAGTGCAATTGAACCGGCGAGTCGTGGGATTAGATGTAATAATAAAAAAGATAGTGCGCGAGGGAGAGAGAGAGAGAGAGAAAGAATAAGAGGTATGCTCTGCATAGACTCGAAAGGCTATGCCAAGCGTTAAGCGTCACTTGACTTAAGCAACAAGTGGTCGCCGAGGAAAAGTAGCTTCCACTCGCGTTCATGTGTGGCCACCAACCAAAGACTGGACTTCCTATTGGTAGTGGTAGTGGCGCAAATGCTACTTGGCCGACCGTTTGGCTGGCCACTCAATGGCGGCGTCACAATAACCATAATAATGATAATATTGAACCGACTCAACGTCAACGTTTTGTGCTCACGATTGTGACCACAAAACCAAGTGAGCAAGTGAAAGGTGTGCACAATGTTGCATGCCAAGATCTGATTATCACGGCCAAGTGGTGCGCTCTCATCCCTCATCTCTCGTCTCGCGTCTCGTGTCTCGTTTCGCGTGAACAAATTATCTCGCTTGACTTTGGATTCAATGGTGGCGGTTGGCAAGCTTGTCAACTTGTTGCGCTGTGGATTTGCTTAGCTCGATGTTGATGTTGATGTTGATGTTGATCTTCATCATCATTGTCGCCGTCATCGTTGGACGGCAAGCGCTCGTGCGCATCCTCCTGTTGTCGAGCGGCCGACGGCCAATATTTTGACGGTCGTCGCAAATGCTGCAAATCCAGTTGACGGCCAAACTAACAGTCTCTCCTTTATATTGACACCAACTCCCAAATAGCGGAAGTCGCTCTCGCCGCTATCTCAACTGTCGCCGCTCATCTCATGATCGTCGTCGTCAGATTGATTCAAATCTCAAGAGCACGACCCGAGGAAGTGAGAGGGAGAAAGTTGACTTAAAAAATTTTGATGGCCGAGTAGATGTGTGCACAGTGCTGTGCACTTAACCTATGCTTTGCTCTCTTTGACTTTGCTAACTCGTTGTCTCGATTGTTGGGCGGCAAACGAGATGAGCCAACTTGTTGAGTTGCCAGTGAGTGTCAACTAGTTAACTAACTGTAGACGGCCTCACCACCACGACAACCTGTTGCTCCGAATCTAGCACACGAGTTTCTTGCACACACACACCACACAAAGCGTGCATTGATATCCCGTGTTGATGTACCTGTCCACTTGGACCGGCTTCCAATTAGTTGTTAAGACGCAAGGCAACTCGGCGAGCCGTATGCTCATATTTGGTGCTCGAGCGCAAGTTCAATCAAATTGAAATTGAAAAATTGCAAGAGGCTAACAATGTAAGTGTGGAGAGGAAATTGACCGAGAGGGAAACACAATGCAAAGTTGCTCGTTGTGTTTGCGTGCCATGTTGTCGCAAACTGCCAACAGGCAGTGGGCGCCTCATTGCTAATTCCACCTCCGCCTCTCGTGTTATTACTTGGGTCTAATGAGAATATCGCACGCGTTGCTCAGCGCTCCACTCAGACGCTGATGTTGTTGCTGCACCCGTTCGCTTTCGATGCGTCACCTGGTCGCTGTTGAATGGGCGCGACCACTTGTTGCGTCACCAAGTTGCCGGCTGGTTAAAGAGTGGGCAAGAGAAAGAGAATCACTGAATAAGCAGCGCGAGAATTACTGATCCCTCGTCGGCAGCCAGCTAGCTGCTGATCGACGAGCCTAACGAGCTTAGCGGCAGATGACCAGCATTTAGCATTAAAGAACATGAGCAGCAGCAAGAGCAACAGCAACAACAACAGGTTGCTGTTACGCTGGCCAAGAGTCCACAGGTGACTCTCTTATTCTCCATTCTCTCGATTCCTCATTCCTAATTCCTTATTCCAGCGCCCGCGAGCTCATTCATCAAAATCATCGCCATTAGAAAAGGGTTTGCTGCTTCCAATTCTAACGCTGTTTCTATTGCTGTTGCCTTGTGTTAGGAGACCGAGAGAGTAGATAATAAAAATAATGATTTAATTTCCGCCGCTCTTTTCCAATCCATTTGGCGGCGGTTATCTGGTGGTCGAGCGGCCAACGTGAGAGTTGTAATCGTCGCTCTCCTCCCTCAACCCTGCAACTTCTTGACTGAGGGGTAAAAAGTTTGAAGTAATCTGCCGGTCGAACGCGTCGCAGCGGCGGCGCCAATGGAGGCAGCTACATTGAGTTTGAATTAAAAGTGGAAGAGTAAAAGTCGAGGCGAGAGGGGAGAGGGGAGAAAAACACAAGAGATAGAGAGTTTAAAATTTTCCTAGTCGCGAGAATTAAAAGCTAGTGAGTTAGTTGGTTGCGGTGGCGGTGGCGGCATAATTCACCTGTATGCGCCTTCAGCTCGCAAGCTGGCGGTGCATCGCCGGCCATCAATCTTTAGCTAGTCGAGCTTATGGTGGCGCCGCTCGCTCATTTGCCTCAATGCTCATTTGGTTTGGTCTGGTCAGCTAGCCACAAGACAAGTGGCAGGTGAGCCCAAGTTAGCAACAAACTCGCACTAGTTGGTTCGCTCTCTCGCTTGTTGTTAGTCGAGAGTTCAAATGGTCGCCGCTAAACTGCAGCGCCGAATTACAACAACAACAACAACGGCAACAATTTCATTTGGACCGAAATTATCCTGTTGCCACTTGTTGATGCTGTTGATGTTGTTACTCTGTGTGTTTCCTCCTTACTTTTACTCAAACATCTCTTAGGTAGCGTTTCGCTTGCGCGAGTTGCTTGTCTTTGAGAAGTCAGGCTGATACTTCACCTGAAACTCTAACCAAAACTCTCTGGCCCGAGCCGAAAAGTTTAGGGTTAACATGGAAGTGATCAATTGGAGGGAGTTTGAGTGAAAAGGGCAAAAAGTGGAGAGTTGGTCGTAAAAAGGGACAACAGGAACTTGCTCTTTTTCTTAACGTTGTTATTACCGCTTCTAGTGCCGCAGTCAAACTGCAACTAAACGGTATGACTTTTTCCTCCAACTCTCCCATTCAGGCGGCCGATCGATTGGTTCAGTCAAATGAGTTGGCCGGCTACTTGTTGCTGTCGCTGTCGCTATTGCTGTTGCGCTGCCTGCCACTCGACTGCCACAATTGTATAAGTAACATCTTTGTCAACTGATACTCTGGCTGAATTTCACCTGACAACAAGACGACGACATAAAGGGCAGCAGACGCTCTCACTCTTTGGCCCAAACGTTAGAGTGCCTCTGAAACTCTGCACTCTCGGGCCAGCAAAATCAACGAAACTAAAACTGGAACTGGAACGAAGCGAGACATTCGATTGGCCGAAACTTTTACTTTACTCCACCCTCCGAGACACTCGCAATGCATCCCAACAAACTAAAGCTTATGGTCTCGATCCATCTACTGTTTGCTCTGTGTGCTGAGTGCCCATGTGTCCGGATCGGCATCTCTCATTTAAACTTCATATCATCGATGGTTCACGAATCTTTAGAGTGCATTTAGTGGCCAGCGCTTCGGGTTTCAATGGTTAACTATGGAATGTTTAGAGTCATAAAGTCTAGTCTAGTAGAGCAGCAGCAGCAGCAAACAACATTCTCTGTATCCTGGCGCCGGCGTAACGAACCGAGCAACTAGTGGTTCGTTACGGGCGCGGTGGTCGCTCTTACGTAAACGTCAGCCAGCCAGCCGGCCGGCCGGCCAGTTGAGCAAGCAGCTGAGGACGACCCAATTTAAGGTCGCTCGCTACACGGTAAGGTCTAGTCTCCAAAGTCGCCGCCGCCGCCGCCGATGATTCGCTTCGAAAGAATCACCGAAGAGCAGCTTGGTAGATGGAGAGAGTAAGGGAGCTTGAGATGGAGATGGAGCCGGAGATTCACTAACTTCGTGTTTCAACATAAACCGAATCTGCTGGCCCGGCTAAGCGGCCAAAGATTATGTTTCGCTCTGTTGCCGATTAACCGGTCAACAGGAATGCGGAGAGAATTAGCCACTCTATTGAGCAATCGAGTAGAAATTATTATTATTCAGCTAGTTGGTCGTGTGTTTAGTTGTGTTCAAATCGCTAAATAAGTTTTGCTCCGATTCAATGCAACGGTAAGACACTAACGTGATCTTCGTCGTCGTCGTTGTTGCTGTCGTTGTTATGGTCGTTATCGATGTTGCCGTTGAAATGAAGGCCAGGCAACCGGTGGTTGCCAGATACAATAAACCATGAGCGACTTTTGCGGCATCAACGGGAGGAAGGAAATCGGATGCAGCATATCAACTAGAACACTGGATACATCTGCCACTCGCCTTTTATTTCATGTATCTCGGCCGGTGGCCACCAAGAGGCTTAGGTGGAATGGTAAACAACTTGTTGCTCACTCTTCCACTTGGCCAATCAGCAGAGACCAGGCGAAATTTGCATCTCTTTTGTGGCATGATTTATGTTACACTGGGAGGAGAAAGTGAGCTAGGCAAACGCAATTTGCTATCTCGTTGTTTCGCTTCTCTTGTTGCTGCCGCTTAAGCTGCATTCTATCTATTGGATTGGGGCAACAACAGGAGAAAGTTAGCTGCTTAATGGGAAAACATTGAGAGGCGCGCAAATTGAATCGCGAGCAAACTGCTACTTGTTGCTGTTGCGGCCGCTTGCATCTCAAGTTGCTAATCGCGAATCATTTTTGTTTTTGTTTTCGCTTTCATTTAGATTTTTGTATCGCCAATCTTCGTTACCTGAGCGAGCGAGCCACAGGGGTAATTGGATTTGTGCATAACTATCGAGAACACAGCAAGCCAACAACCGGAGCCACAGCATCAGTGCCAAGCGCACGGAGGAAAACGAGCGCACAACTTGCTGGTGCTGATTGATCGACTAGCTACCTGGAAAAAAAATACCTGAGCTGAGCAGCTTAGCTACTCGCGTTACGTTGCGCGTTTTGTTTCGGTGTATCAATAAGAATCGGCAGTCGCTTTCATTTAGAGGCCACGTAACGAGAAAGAAGGAGAGAGATAGAGAGAGAGAGGGTGGGAGACACTCGCACAAACAAACTTGGAATAAGATGGAAAAAGACAGAGCGACGCCAAAGTTCTAAACTTGACTACTCCTCTGGACGGTTCAGGTTGCGCTCGCTTGTCTCTCTGTGTGCAAGATAGCGAGCGAGAGTGAAAAACACAATTAGAATGCAGATTGAAACGTTTATTTAGCCCTCAGGTGGAGAGTAGACGCTAACAACGCGCTTGCCAAACGCCTTGCCGTCTGACCAACTCCAACTCAACAACTAACAGTGAATTCAATTCAATTCAATTCGATTCAATTCTCCACTCTCGCTTTGCTGGTGCCAGCAATAGCAGCTCCATTGAGCAGCAACTCGAACCGAAATGGACATCAGCTCGCTTGATTTTTCTATCAAACTAGCTAGCCTTAGATTTAAATAAGCAGAAAATTTCTGGGCTCCTTAGCTCACCGCCTGCGCTCGCCGACTCGCCTTGAATTTCAGCCGCCCGTTTGTCTAGGTAGCTGCCGGCTGACCGACTGGTTGGCTGACTGATTCCTCTGGACTTGACTTCACCTCACTTCACTTGACTTCACTCAACTTGACTTCACTTGCCAAACAAACGAGCCATCCAAAGGGATGGGCAGCTAACTGTTTGCCATTGCCACTTGTTGCTACTGCAGCAACAGCACCACCACCACCATTGCCATTGCCATTGCCAATGGCACCAGCAATAGAGTCGGCAACAAGTGGCCGCTCGACGATTTGCTTTGATTTGATGGCAACCAAATCGTTGCGCGTGGCCACTTGTTGCGCTCCTCTCAACGCTCACTGCCCGTTTGTTGCTATGTTTGAAACTTGAAGCTCGCCACCCTTTTCCCTTCTCCCTATCCCTTCAATCTTCTCGTTCGCTCATTGAGTTTGGGTTAAATTTGGGTTTGGATTCAGCCATTTGATTCAATCAATTAGCGCGCACGAGATAGACACAGAGACAGAGAAAGATTCTCATTGTCCATTGTACTTTGCGAAACTAAACGAAACTAAACTATCCAACCAACTTGCTGTTATGTACGCGAATTTTCAAGCAAAAGAATGAGGTAGTCAATTGGCAAGCTAGTTGGTTAGTTGGTTGGATTGCTGGTTGGTTGGTTGGCCAGCTAGTTGGAGAGACTAAGAAGGAAAAGTGGAGCCGTAAAGGGGCAGTTGAAAATATGAGCAACTTTTCAGGTGAACCAACTAAATTGACTCCTTCGCTCCCCGGAGTTCCGAGGCTCAGAAGAGAAAAGAAAACGAGGACGATGAGGACCACGACGAAAAGGACTACGAAAAAGCCCAAGCCCAACAAGAGCATCCGCTCGATCACGACACACGGTGGCGACTTTTACCTGCCGCTATTCAGCGAACAAGCAACAAGTGTCTGTGCAGCGGAACCAACGACTGACCAAGCGAGCGACAGAGAGCAACAGGTGACTTTCTCGCCGAAGCTTAATTTGCTGCCTGACTAGCTTATTGTCGTCGCAGCACCATGAGCTTGTCGTCGTCTTCATCATCTTCGTCGTCATCGTCTTGGTAGTCGTTGTGGTCGTCGTCTCGCTGGCATCTTAGTTTGACCGTTGACTTGGCTAGCTAGTTTGGCCAAGGTAAGTTAATTTTTAATTGCTTACGAGGACGACCTCAGCCACGATGAGGACTAAGCTCAGGTCATCAATTATAAGTCAAAAGTAGCCGCTAATTTTGTCGTCGTCGTTCTCTTCGTCTTCGTCCTCGTTGTTGTTATTTTGGCGGTGGTTGTTCATTTTACTTGTTGTAGCTTCTGTTGTTGCTGTTGTTCTCATTGCTGCTTCTACTGCGACTGCAGTTGTTCTTTTAAGGCTCATATCTAGTCTATCAATCGAATCTCTAACAAAAGATAAAATAACATAGGTGGCAATAAAGAAAAAAGAATTCGAGGATAATATAAACTTATTTAAAGAAACTTACCTCAAATAAACGCTCTTCTGAGTACCAAACATCTTCGTCTTCGCTGTAAATTGAATATGGATCAAAGTGACGATAGTTTGGGTCTCTTGACATTTGTTGACTTCTATGTTGCTTGCTTGACACTTGTTGATTGCCACGATTTGGATGGTGATTCGCCTTCCAATATCCGGTGGCCGCCGACGAGGAGTTGGTGGTGGTGTCGCTGGATTGGGGATGGCGGATGTAGTCGTCGTATTGGTTCATTATGTAACCATCGCTACTGTCTTGCTGCCCGTCCAACTCAATCTCAGCAAACAAATCTTCTTCATCTAGCTCCTCGTCGTCGTTGAGTTGCGTTTGTCCGCCAGCCATTCTCGGTTGGCGCGACATGATATTATTACTCCTTGATACGATTGCTTTTGCTACTGCTTCCGGTGTTGCTTATGGGTTTTCTTTTGGTTGGGTCTGGTTTGGTTCTAATTATGCCGCTATGTGGGCGAGAATTGGAAGTCTACCTGAAATGTCAATAGCTTTTGCTATAATTATTGCAATTGTCAATGGTGTTGCCGCTTTCAGTGTATAAATTCAACTGATGTCTTGTTCTTAGTTTAGGTTGGAAAAATTGGTTGCAGGTAAAAGGTATGTCCACACAAGGCGATAGTGATGTTAAGTAGACCTGAGCTGAGCTTAACACACCAGGTGAATTCACAGCTCAGCTCACCTGAGCTGAACACTCAGCCGCTTGAAGATGGCGAGCTGCAACAGGTGCTCTCAACTTTCAGCTCTCGTCAACAGACTGCAGTAGCTCGCATTTCTTGGCCGTTTTTTGCAAGAAAAATTCACCTCCTACCTGGAGAGTTTACGTTATCAACAAGAGGAAAATATTGTCGCGTCTATGCCTCTTTTAATTTTGACATATCTCCAGATCGAGCTATACAAATTCGGATCCTACCGCTTGATTTGACGGGCAGAGAGGAATCAGATTCTAAATCGAGCTGAGCATGTGTCAAAAGTTAAGCCGAGCTGGATTCCAACAGCTCAACTCAGGTGGCTGCTACGATCGCTATACATCACAAGGCAACTCGGGCAATCAATGCGCATGCCCATAAGAGATCTTGCTCGTCTTCTTGTTACCTGGCCACCGACCAGTCATCCACTTTCTTACAAGTTTGCTATTAGCAAACTTGCTTCAGGGCGGAGTCAGTAAACAGAGCTGGATTTTTCCCCCTCACTCTTTCTCGCAACCGCTCAAAGTACAGAAAGGGAGGGAGAAAAAGCCTACAGGATCTGCAGAAAAAACGATCTCATTGCCCCTAGCGTTGCGCTAAGCCCGATAGGCCTCGGGCCAGACCTATGGGTTGAAGGGCTTAACACCGCTACAATGGGAGTACTCTGCAGCCGGTAACCGCCTGTAGCCTTCAGGCAACCGGCATCGGCAGTAGAGGCAGCATCTCAAGCCTCGGGGATAGGAAGCGAAGATTTGTCCATGCAATCCTGGGTTAGTGAGAGTTGTATGTGAGAAATAAAAGATCTAATTAACGCCAATAACGCTTTTTTAGTCGAACGATTGTTGCCAGTTCGACTACGGAGTTCAGTGGTCTTAAGTGTTTCCCACTCACAGACTTCCACCTAACGAACGCATCCTTCCGCGCATGATGTGTACGATTTTACGAACTGGGATTTTGTGAGCTTGACCTCGTGCGTGTGCGAAATCCGCGACAGACCACTCAAACAAACGCACGTTGTTCCGCGCTTTTTGGGTTTTAGAACATGAATTGCTACTTATATTCTGGGCCAGTTGCATGTTCGAATTATGTCCAGCTACTAAACCCTTGGTTCTACTAACAAGATGTAAATATTATCAGTTTATGGGCAGCAATGAACAGAATTGCATTGGAATTTAGAGGTTTTGTCAAATATATCTCACATGCAAATGACTATCTGGTCAAATGGTTCGGCGAGTATGCTCAACACGATGTGTCAAAGATCATATTTATGGCAAGTCGGGAATGGGAGGTTATGGACGACATGGAGAGGAGATATTTCATGAAAGCCAACTGGTTGGAGGATCAAAAAGAGTCAGGTAAAAAGGTTTCTGATAAAAATGCATTCATGAGTTACATGCTCACGAAACGCTATGCCACATCCAACCACAAGCATGATAACAACGACGACCAACCCTTGATGTCGGAACCTGATCCTCGTCGAGTCCACTCCAGTCATCTTGAATGGAACAGTCTAACTCAAGAACAGAAGGATGAATTTGCCGATACTAGTATAACAGATATTGGAATGGCTCATGTGATCGAGAAACGTGATATTTTGCATGAAAAATATAATCCTATCGAGTTGAGTCGACTCGAGTGTATCCTGAAGACATTTCCTCGGAACCCAATAAATGCTTACAGCTGGTTCCTCAAGATCAATTCAATATCAAGTGGCAAGGAAGGATCTAATGATAAATGGAAGGCTCTTGATGAGAGGGAGAGAGAAATTTATAACGCCTACACCAAGTTGGATACAAAGCGATATATTTATGAAAAGAAAGCTTGGCAAACTCATATGCTCATGACCGATCTGGAGTCTGAAAATTTTACTCTCGAAGACTACCAGATGAAGATGCGAAAATCTAGTGTTGATACAATAATATCAGTCGCCTCACCTGACAAACTGTGGGTACCTGCAGCGGGGAGTCTAAAACGACCATTATCTCCATTCTCGCTATATGTTAGAGCCTACAGGTACCAAATTCGTGACAAGTGGCCGGAGTTTAAATTCGGCGACCACTTGCGTAAAACTTCAGAGGCTTGGTACCGGCTTAGCGAGGAGGAAAAGCAGGTTTATAGGGATGAATCGGACAAATTAAAGAGAGAGCACAAGGAAGCCAAGAAAGCCCTAGAACCAGGGGCTTATACGCTCCCTGAGAAAATATTCTCCCACTCAAAGTTGCTCTATGGGCCCAGCAAACCCTCGCATCTAGTGAGAAAAGTTCCTAGTGCCATGCAAATTTACTGCAACGAAAACCAAATCGATTTCAAGCAAAGGCACGCTGTTTGGGCTGCCTTGACAGACGAGGAAAAGGCTCCTTGGATCAAGAAACAGGTGGATACTGAGGATTCGATCAAGCAGGATAGAGAGAAAATCAAGGAGAAGCTCAAGAAAGTTAAAGAATTGGTGAAACAGGCTCAGGATTTGGAAAGGCTGAAGAAGCAGCTCCGATTGTTGCAAACTCGAAATCGACAAGTCAAATTATATCTATAGTTGATCTCATAAAGATTTCATTGTTAGAATTTCCATGATATAATCATAATCTAAATTTCGTCCATCTAACCGGTGGATTTTGCAATCTACTCTGGATGATTCGAAGCTGTCATTCATTTTGTGCGACTTCGTGAAGTTACTGCAAATTTGCGCCACTGTGGCGTGCGTGATCAAAATAAAAATATCGCAAATGTTTACTAATAAATGTAAGCAAAAACAAAGTATCTATTTCAACTTCGAACTAACTCCTTACCTTCCATTCATATGAACGATATCATTTTATAGGCTAATCAAAGATGAACTCAGGCTGAATGAATTCAGCTGATATTTTTGATTTCCTGAGATTTCTGGCAAATGCATTTTACCGTTTTCTATTGAAAATAAGTATTAACGCTCATCAGGTTATAGCTCATTGGAGGGTAAGAATCCAGAAACAACAACAACAGAATCACCATCAATCATCGGCAGCAAATGTAAACTTAGCTCCAAAATCATCTTTGTCGACAGCAACCAATGTGGAATTGAATGATAATCACATATTGAGAAACGTGGTTATCGCTAAAGAAGCGACAGAAGAACCACAACAAACTATTGGTCCAACGCAAGCATCTCGTACATTATTCGCCAAAACGCCTAATCTACGCCGTATCAAACTTCACTCCATTCTACGACGTCTTTCAATCCGTAACTTCATGGAATACTGTGTGATTGCCCTAAATGAAGCCTCCAGTTCTGGATGTTCGAACAAATTTGACTTGAGTACTCATGATAAGCCAGTTTGGTTATTAGGCAAATATTATGAACTACCTCAAGACACTGAGAGGCTTATAGATGATATTCGGTCTAAACTATGGATTACATACAGGAGAAACTTTCCACCTATCGACGAGAATACTAGATACACAACCGATCGGGGATTCGGTTGTATGATTCGGTGTGGCCAAATGGTTCTAGCCAATGCGTTATTGTGCAAAACTCTGGGCCGAGATTGGCGATGGTCGCCAGATGGACTGGATAATAATCCTGTAGTGTATGCGAAAGTTTTAAAGTTGTTCCAAGACAAAGTGGAGAGCATCTATTCCATCCATAACATTGTTCAAAATGGACAGCAGGAGGGCAAAACGGTCGGCGAATGGTTTGGCCCAAACACGATTGCACAAGCTCTTAAGAGAATGTCGACAAGTCATGCCACCAAAGAGCCAAATGAAAGTGATGTTTTGATCTCAATCGATGCGGCGCTAGACAATGTTGTAGTAATCGATGAGATTAAGTCTAAATTTGAAAATTCTAAAGCCTATGAGGCAACTGAATCGGGAAGTGAGAAATCCCTAACCCAATGGACGCCAGGTATATTATTTATCCAGCTAAGACTTGGCCTAACCAAGATCAATCCACTTTATTTTGCTGCCCTAAAGAAGACTTTTCAATTCAAGAACTCACTTGGTATTATTGGTGGCCGGCCAAACCATGCTTTGTATCTAGTCGGCTACACGGATGACGACATTATCTATCTAGATCCACATAGCACCCAACAATTCATTGACTTGGACACAAGTGAAGCTCGTAGTAGTAATTCTAGCAGCAACAACAACGAACAATCAGCACAAACAGAGGAACCAACCACCAAACCAGCACCTGTTGATGGTACATATCATTGCAATTGTCCTGAAAGGATGCCAATCGATCGACTAGACCCATCGCTAGCCTTATGTTTCTATTTTCACACGGAGCAAGAATTTGACAATTGGTGTAAGCAATCAGAGGAACTACTAATCAAAACAGAACAGGCGCCCATGTTCGAGATTGCGCAATCGCGGCCATCAGATTGGAATGTCAACTTGACAGCGACAAGTGTCAGAGGTGGTAGTAATATTAGTGGCAGTATAGACTCAAAGGGTGTGTCCGGTAAGCATGCAATCAAAAGTGGCGACAAATTCACACTATTAGGAGACCAAGACGAATCAGAGCCGTTATCTTTAGATATAGATCCAGCAAATATTGATTCAACTAGGACAGATAAGATACAATCCCCAATGCAACACCCTGATAATTCTCAATCAAACGACGATGAGGAATTCGAGATGCTCGGCTGAGATGAGCGAATGACAGAGAGAGAGAGAGAGAGAGAGGAAGACATATTATATAAAGTTCATAATAGATTATTATCAATTGAAATCAAAACATGTACACCGATAATGATGAAAACGATACAATAATGAAACGATAAATATAATAATAGTCGCTGATATTTTTTCCTAATTGTATTGTCTATAGACCTGGAAATTGATTTCCAATCAACAACTTGTGGATCTACATAAAGAGAAAGCGGGATACACATACAAAGCAACAGTGATACCCAACAGCCTGCCTCTCTACAGTGCCTCTCAAAACTGGCCACGAATTCTTGATTTTTGATTATTGATGTCTAATAAACTTTTTGAGGCTTCTTCCTGCTAATTTTCTTCTTTTGAGAGGCACTGTATGCGGCATAGACTATGCCCTTAGGATCCTTGGAAGACTTTATCTATAACACGTCTCAGTAATCGCGTTACTCTTATCAGCTGCAGAGGACGCTGCAGTTCGACTATGAGTCTAGATCGAGAGTAACACAATTATTGAGACGAGTTGTACCTGTTGGTCCGAACGGTTTGGTACAGCTATGCCCAAAAATTTTGCACGTTGTTGCTTATTCGCAGTTTAGATCTCATGTGCAAAATTTTTGGTGCTGGCTGTACCAGAATATCTCTCGCTTCTTTTTGCATCAGTCGCGAGATGAATATGACCACGTATATCCAGGTTTTTGGGGTTTTTGGCCCTACGTTTCTTGGTTTTGGCTAGAAAACTTTGAACTCGAATGGAATGTGAAACTCAATAGGAGCATAGCAGAACCATTTTCGAAATCGTCTCGATGGCTATAGAAATGCCCTTTCGTGGAGTTTAGATCAACCGAGATAGTGGCTCCTTGTTAGTCTAGTTTCATTACGACTCCTGAACTTACCGACACACCGATTACCTGAAGATGAACAATGAAGGAGTGCTGAATAGGACTGATAAAGAGCAGCGTCAGGTTAAAACACAAAGTCGAGACTAGGAGCAAATGGTGGTTGGAAGATCGAATGTTGGTTTAAATGTAGAAGCAAATTTTCGTTATGGCCTTACCTCTTCTCTGTAAGTGGATGATGGTGCTCGAGCATAACGGAACTGGAGTTGTGTTGGCCACTTTGCGGCCAAATCTACATTTATGGAACTGCGCAAATCATAGGTAAATGCTATCTCTCCAATCAAGAAATGGAGAACAGTTCTTGACGACGCCCTAACAAGAAACAGAGATGAAATCTTTCAAGAAACGAAAACTCTTGTTTTCGTGCCACTACTCATCCGACGGGCTCTCCTTTCACCAGCAGCGCAATAGCGTATCAAATTTACCCCTCTCCCATCTTGTCTAGTTTATAAGCAAGTAATTCCAATCCAGTTCATTAGCGAGCTGACGACTCGTGAACAAGGAATAAGAAGTAGAAGAGATGAGATGAGATGCCAGATAGAACCCGCTGGCCAATCACAATAGTTTGTCGTGGTTGTTGATATTACTCCCTGGTGTCGTGCAGTTTTGATGGTCAAGCGGTCAGCTAGGTAGCTAGCTTGGCAGAGGTTGAGTGGGTAGAGGAATAAACAAGTGCTCAGGTGTGTGTGTTTGTGTGTAGGCGATGTGTTGTAATTTTACCAACGACGACTGCTGACTGGCAAGTATCATCAACTCGCGCTCAAGGAACTGGTAACCTCCTGTTCGTTTTCGGTGCTGTTAAATAAATTTGATGGTCAAATTAGTAGGGATGTGGAAGTTTGGCCACACGCTTGGCCCTTGCCCCAAGCTACTCTCACTTGCTTCACCAAGCAGACGAATCATTATGCTCACTACATGCGTAACCTGCGACGGCAGACTCGTACAGGTGGTCATCTGGTGTCCGCTAATATGGGCGCCATCTCAGAGGTTTGATGTTCAAAGCAATCTTGTCAGATTGTTATTATTGCGTGTGGCCGATTGTTAGTGGGATTCAATCGCACTGTAGCCCAATATATGCAATGTATTCAGGTAACTCCTTACTTTCTCCCACCATGACGAGCAACAAGCATCGTAATCATCATCACTGCCATCACCACCGAGTCTAATGTTGTCGCAGCTGGCATTGCTGCTGTCATCTTTGGTGGCTTGGCATACCAGAAACTACAGCTCGCAATGAGATGACGGTATGAGAGACGACGTCGCCTGTAGCGAATGGGTGGTGACCGGCCAGTCTGTCGAGTTGTCTCATGTTAACGCTAGTTTGAGAGTTTCAGCTACAGGAAAAGTAATAAAAATGTTCTTTCCGAAAACTTATGACTTTTTTCACAACTGAAGCGCAAAGCTAAAAGGCAACTAGCCAACCGACTAACGGAACGAACAAGTCTAGTGCGCGAGCTGAGCCTTTTAGTTGGCAGGTAAGAATCATGGTTGCATCACATGAGCAACCGTGGGTCGGTGCTGCTGGTACCGTCTCGCATGTTGGTTGCCTACTGTGGCTTCCAGACAAGTTGGCCGGAATCCCCTCTCGTCTGATTGACGGGCAAGTTCTTTTTGTCATGATTTTCAGGTGAGAGAAACTCATGAGAGTTATATTGAGCTTCGCTGGGAAATAATCGCAATCACAACCGCCGTTTGCCAAGCCAACGTCGGCTCGGCGTCGTCGTCGTCATTGTTGCTGTCGACATCATTGAAGCTCACGAACGATTGCACGACGCAGTTGCCAATAGCGCCAAGCTCAACAGGTAACCGGCGAAATGGCCGCCTTTGTCTACTACCTGAGAGTTGCAATACAGACACTAAAAGACCGCATCTCGTTGCTCTTGGCGCCAGTTGGTGGTCAAAAGGCTTCGTTGGTTTGAGATGGCAGAGTTCACGAGTTTTTGAGGAGTCAAATTTCATCGAGCAATAAGCGAGGGCGATAGAGAGGAAGTTTCCTCGAATTCATGGCAATTTGCCAGAGTTTACCGTTGCAGCTTCGTGTGCCACTTTACCTGCCACTAAACGAAACCAACTTTGACTTCAATTTATCGTTAGAGTTAGTTGAGATAGCTAGTGCAAGAATTTGCCGTTTGCTTCGATGAGGCTGCTCATTTCTATGCAAATTTGACTCGCCGCTTGCTAAACTTGGAAAATCGACGATGATTATAATGACGACGGCGTCGGTAACTCAAGAGCAACCCAATCTCAAGCGAGAACTCATTATTTTTTCCACCTGTCGAATAGAGGTGACGGCAACCGTCGCTTGCGCTGGCCAGTTTCAGGTATCACGGCGACGCTTAGCTGTCTCGCCAGCTCTCAACTGGCGAGCTAGAAGGGCAAATCTCGAAAAACTTGAGACAAATTAGCTAGACTTAAATACAATATATATGCCGTGTTGTATTGGCATCGTGAGTGAGACGAAATAATCACGAGCAGATGAGGATCAAAGCAGAACCTATGACGAATCGAATTACTATTATTGGCGTTCGACTATTGGCTAGCTTTCCGGTTGTTTGAATCGTAAGCCTAAAATTGGAACGCCATTTGACCTTCTCGATGATGATAATCTTAGATTTTAACTCCATAATTATAGTAGTGAATTTATATATTACCAATCGAGCGACAAAGTTTCAAGCGAAAGAAAGACTTTAGATTCACCTATTGATTTCGCCTTTGACTCAACCTCGCAAGCTGCGACTCAGCTGACCAACGGAGCAAACCAACTGACATTAAAGTTTTAACTGGTCATCACTTAGACCCCAGACTTCGTCAGTAACAGTCACTGCTTTTTTAGCTAAATTTATCGACAATCAAGCGGCATTATCGATGCCCCTTTTAGCTAAAGCGAAGTCATGAAATCTTCCCTAGCATCAGCTACCTGTTGCATTTGCATCCATACACAAACAAACTCTTTCAGCTCACCTGAGGCTTGCCAACGATGGCACTATTACTTATGAGTGTAGCTGCAATCGCCGCTACCTCAGCCGTACCTTTGCTTGCTTGGGATTGAATGATTGAAGCGACCACTACTGTACTTGCCGCGGCCTTTAGCGGACGGTTAGTGGTTGGGTTAGTTTTGTTGGTTGATGAAACCTCTTTATTTGGCTGAAGGTAAGAGCTTCGAGGGAGGAAAACCGAAAGAGAGTTTAGTGGCCATTGGAGTGGCTAGATAGTTTAACTCTGCTAAGCTCGTCAGTGGTTAGCTAGTCAGCGGAGCGAAAGAGCAAACAGTTGCTGAGCTAGCTAGCTCGCTGGCTGGCTGGCTGGCCGGCCGGCCGCTGAGCGAGCCGACGATGACAGATGAGGGCGAGCGATTGGAAACTGCGACGCCGTAATGCATCAGGTAACTTTTAAGAAGACGACCTGTTGCTGAAGCACTAGCTACATAGGTAAGGACTACGACAACAATACCAAGCGCGCCGCAAACAGAAGTGGAAGCCTTTTGAAAGCGCGGCATTCGAGAGAAGCCGGGAATAGATGGAAGATAGTTGATAGAAGCTGATGGCTTTGCTGCTACCTTGGCAATGACGTCGCAAGCCTCAGCTGCCGCCCTGATGCACTAGCAATTCAATCTTCGACTTTGGGGACGCAAACACTTTGTGTGCCTGATATGTGAGCTCGCCGGCCAACTGGCTCATCGTTTGCCTGACTCGAGTTCGTTAGTCGTCCACCTTTTTGGAGTCTCAAAACGAATGCCGCGCAGGTAAAGAGTGGTCTGCGGCGGCGGCGGCGGCGCTAACCGTGCGTCTCGATCCAAATCTCAATCCAAAAGTGCTACCCAACCGCTCGAGTTATGAGAGCGGCATTCTCTGTGTTATCTCAACAAGAAAATAGAGGAGAGAGAGAGAGAAACTCCTCGCGCGCCATCAATGCTTCACCTGGCCGCTTTTACCTTCCAATCTTTGATTGCGGTCGGTAGTAGAGGCGGCGGCGACGGTGGCCGTTGCTGTCGTTGTTGCTGGATGCCGATGGCGGCAGAAATGGCCAATAGCTGCACAGAAAGACAAGCGAGTGACCATGGACAATGTTGTTGTCGGTTGGCAAGAATACAAGAGTAAGTCGACGTCAGTCAGTTTGCTTGTGTTGTCCATGATGTTGTTGTTGTCGCTGTTGTTGTCGTCGTCCCGTTGCTTTGAACCTGGACATTGCTCGAGAGTGTAAGAAGCATTCATTGCGGCCACCGTCGCCGCAGCAGCAACAAAGGTAACAGGAGCTCAAGCCAACTCATCTTTCCCCTTCGCCGCGCGTCATATTCGCCCCAAAACTCAACGACAACTGGCACAAAATATCACCACAACCAACACCATTAGGGTGCCCGTTTACCTGCCAAAAGTGAGCTGTTCGTGTATGCATTTCGGAGTGTCAGTGCGAGTGCGCGAGCCAACGAGATCTGAGTGCGTGTCCGCCCGTCTATCTGTCGGTCGGTCGGTCGGTCTGTGTGAGCCACTTGTGTGCTAGCCGGCCACAAATGCGAACGTATTTGCATTGGACTTGACCACCAATTTTCCTATTAGAAAAAATCATTGCAATATACATGAAAATATCAACAGGTATTCCCGTTCACCTCGCGTTGGTCGTTGCTTGCACTGCATTAATCCATTGCATTAATTGACAGATAATAATGATTATTTTATTTATTTATCATCACTGAAGATGTTGTTGAAAATTATAGCATCATTCTCATATCTTCGTAATTTTACGAAGCTACAGCAGCAGCAGCTACGCCAATAGACAAGGTTATATTACCAACATTCGAGTGGCACTTGTTGATTAGCTTGCACAATCTCTAGATAGAATAGAGGAAGATTTTATTTCAAGTACTCAAGAATCACATTCAAACATAGCATTTTCATTGTTAGAGATATCAAATTCAAAATATTATCCAGTATCATCATCTAGAAACATACCAAGATAGAAATGGGCAATTGCATTGCCGCCGACGGAAGGCCCGGTCCGGGTCAAACCTCGTATCAGTATTTCAACAAGAACATATCAAGACTATTTAGGAAGAATCATCAAACTAGCACCGGTGGTGTTGGTAGCCATGGCCTCAACAATGGAATTCCAATCCACCACCACCATCATCTCACGGAGCCAAATAACAAAATTATCGATCAAAGGCTCCACATGAACGGTTCAAGTTCCTCAGCCGCCGCAATGGCCAGCCACCACCGGATTAGTAGTGCAACAGGTAGCCGGCATATACCCGATTTGGTTACCGGCGATCTGCCGCCCCTTTTACGCTCCTCATCTGGTCACCTAAACAACACAACAGCCAACTCATTCACCTCACATGACCCCTTGAATCCACATCTCATTAGTGGCAACAATAGATCCAGTGATAGTAACAAAAATAACAAATTGAGCCATTTAGTCAATGGCAACAACAATCTTAGCATTAGCAGTAACAACAACAACAACATTATCATGGCTAACAATAACAATCTTGGCCCAAATCAACAAATTATGATTTGTTTAACGGATTTTGTAGCCAACCAAGAGGGTGATCTCAGTTTTCGCAAGGGCGATCGATTGCTTGTCACGGATACACGTGAACCAGATTGGTGTTATGCTGAGCATCTGACCACCAAAGCTAGCGGGTATGTGCCTAAGAATTACATTGCATCTGAGGCGATTGAAATGGAGGAATGGTTCTTCCCAAATATTAATCGGCGTGATGCTGAAAAGTTGTTGTTATCGAGGGACAATTGTCGCGGCACGTTTTTAGTTAGAAATTGTGAGCAAGATCAAAAGGGTTACTCTTTATCGATCAAAGATTTAGACATGAAGAATAATATGATGCATGTTAAACACTATCGCATCAAGGTACTCGACAATGGTGGTTACTATATTGCAACCAAAAATACCTTTAAGACAATGGCCGAGCTGATTGCCTTTTATTCAGAGAAACCTAACGGCTTGTGTCACAGGTTGGTGAAGCCACACGCGAAACCGGAGCCTAAATATTGGCCAGAGAGAGACTATGAGCTGAAGAGGGAAGAGATACAACTTCAGCGCAAGATTGGAACAGGTTGCTTTGGAGAAGTATTCTACGGTCTGTACAGAGACTCGATTGAAGTTGCCGTCAAGACACTCAAACAAGGAACAATGTCGCCACAAGCCTTCCTCGAAGAGGCTGTAATCATGAGAAAATGTCGGCATCCAAACCTGGTGTCTCTCTATGGCTTTTGCTCTCAGGGTGAGCCTTTGCTCATTGTCACCGAGTATATGCTTAACGGAAGCTTGTTGGAATACCTGCGCAACAATCCAGAGGGTAAGGGTCTCAAGCTGCCTGACCTCATGGATATGGCATCGCAAATTGCCGCTGGAATGGCATGCCTGGAAGAAATGAAACTAATTCATCGTGATCTAGCAGCTAGAAACATTTTAGTTGGCGCGAATAGACGTGTCAAGGTGGCCGACTTCGGCTTGGCTCGAGTGATAGAGGACAGCGAGTACACTGCAAGACAGGGTGCCAAATTTCCCATCAAATGGACAGCGCCTGAGGCTGCTTCCTACGGAAAGTTTTCCATCAAATCAGATGTTTGGTCCTATGGCATTCTTCTGTACGAGCTAGTGACCTATGGCTCGGTCCCTTATGCTGGAATGCGCAACAATGAAGTTATTGAACAAGTGCAACGTGGCTATCGGCTACCAAAACCAACAAATTGTGATTGCCCCCAAGAGGTTTACAACCAAATGAAAGACTGTTGGCAGACGGATCCAGACAAGAGGCCAACATTCGAATACCTGACCGAGTTCTTCGAGAATTACAATGTTTCAATAGAGCAATCGTATCGCGATGCAACCGATTGCTTCTAGTTCCCGATCTCCACTATTTTTATTCTCACTTTAACCCAACATATCCCTACAGCAACCCACTGGACTCTCGACTTTCAAGAGCTGATAAAGGGAGGGCCAAGGATGAATGATTTGACTTAATCAAAATAAAAAAGTAAATCTTATTTTATTTAGTTTGTAATTCTGATATCTTTCTCTTTAATCATAGCTGCAACAGTTGTCGAAATTTCCATAATTCGTAGGAAATTGCTACGAGAAAAACGAAAAAAAAAGCGTAGGACACCGGGGATTCCCAGGTGGTCTCCCTCCCAAGTACTAACCCGGCCTAAGGCAGCTTAACTTCGCTGAGCTGACGAGAAGCGGTGCTTTCTGCCTAGTATGGCCCTACACGATATGAACAGTATTCTGTGTGCTTCCTATTCTCGATGCACGTCCACCACTCGTGCGCTTACTCTGCAGACTACCGCGAACTATTCACTTAAAAAATTGCACCATGGAATCGAACCAATGGAAACTCGCAATCCTTTAGTGATTTCCATGATAGTGTAAGTTTATTATCACGATTACAATTATAAGTGTAAACCATGACTAGTTTAAATGTGTATGTGTAAATCATTCTAATATAATAATCAACTTATGTTGTTCTTGTCAAGACTCACCTGCTTGACTTTGCGCCAGTCCTCTGTTGTCGCTCCTGTTTCAGCAACTTCTCAGCCAAAAATGCTTGTTTCTCATAGGTGCTCATAAACCTAATTCGAACCTTATCAAACCAATTGAGATTTACCGCCTTCCCGTCAACATAGTAAACTGTCTTAGTCTTTGTTTTGACCACCTGATCGCCTCGCTTGTTCCTCGTAGTGGTTCGCTCCGTTTCCCTCACTGTGGTGACCGTATGGCCTCTTTGCACATAGTTGCTACCTGGCGGCGCCGCCGCCGCCGCGTTATGCGGACTCGACGACGGCCCTCCGCCACCAGACTTGCTCACTGTTTTGGTTACACTCCGACTGGTTGTTTGAGGCATCTTGACTATATTTTTCTATTGGCAGTAATCTGGCTAACCAGTATCCATTTGTTTCAATAGAGATGATTCAGTTTCTTTGTAATATTGTTACTATAGTCTAGTCTTCCATTAACATCCACAATCCGGGCGGCCAGTCGTTAGGCGGCGTCGTCACGGACGTTAGCGACTGTGCAATGCCACCGGGCCCTCAGTGTGAGGCATGTGCTTCTGTTTGCCCCATTGCTTTCCCTTTTGCTATGTGTGTTTTGTTTACACTCAAATTTCTAGTATGCGTTTTCTACTCTACTCCCTTTTTTCCTCTACATAGGCGTGCGCGTTCCTCTATGGGGCCCGTCTGTGCTAAAAATCGCCGGTGGGCCTCAGGCGCTCCACTCACCAGCTCGCCAGCCACTGGCTTGTCAAGCTAGCTAGCTGACTGTATAAGTGGAGCTGACCACGCCCACCGCAAACTGCCGCTCACACCCTCGAGAGGTACATTGCACACTTTTATCCCTCAAGTCTCAGGCCCTTCGTCAATGATGAATGAACTTGGAGATAGTTAGCTTTCCAAGTGAGATACTCGGAAACGCTAATGACAATCAACAGACCTCTTCGCTCGCGTTAGCTTGCTTATGCTTACACACAATACAATATCTAGCTTTCTTATCTGTTATCCTTTGACTAGTATCTAGACTTGATGGTTTAGTTCGTTGTTATGTTGTTTTCCTCCAGATGCTCGGCTTAAATCGATGATGGAGATGCTCACACATTCGTTATGATGATGTAAAAGAGGGACAAGACTAGTAGTTTAAGAGATGAAAACGATTTTGGGGAAGCCTTGACGAGCTCCGGGCTAACTGCACATAGCCATGGCCATGCACTAATGACATCTTTAGTTGTGGCGTTCGTCGATTGAATCGAGCGTTGAAATTGGTGGCCAGTACTCGCAATAACGCTGGCCAATAACAGAAAAGAAGCTGCACAAACTAATATCAATGAACTCGAACTTTTTCAGTTCGCGCTTGTGGAGTAGGATTTCATCACTAAGCGACAGACTGGGCAGAGTAGAGAGTTAAACAACAAAGCTGTTTGATTTTTGCGATTGAAATGAAAGCGATGATCCAATTCGTATGCCACCACGACGTCGGAGGGGGGACTAGAATGGAGCAAAAAACGAGCATTAGCGCGGAAACAGTAGCATTAGGTAGTAGTTAGTAGCTGTAGTTGTGATGAATGGACTGATGGCCACTTTTTAGTCTCGTCATGTTCAATTTAACTCGACACAACTATATTCGTCGTCGTTCAAAATAAAACCAAAACACTTAAACACAATAGACTAGTTGGTGATGTGTGTTCACATATAATAGCAAAACTAATTTTTCGCCACTGTGATTTAATCTTATCATCATTGCTGCTGCTACTGCTACTACTACTACTACTACTACTACTACTACCACCACTATTATTATTATTATTATTAGCTCATACACGATGCGCCGAGTAATTTACTTGCTAGCGCACGCAGGATGGAGGCAAATAATTATCATGTATTATCTAACCAACATCTAAATACATATAAATACACATAACCTTTCAACTACCTCAATTGACCGTCTGGCGCCGCGATCCAATAACCACTGGTTGTTTAACTTTTTTGGCTACATCCTGATCAACAAAATGTTCCGTTGAGCTGCGTTGCCGACCGGAAGTTGCTGGGGCATTGAAGCGCACTTGTTGAGCAGTAGCTGCTGGCTGCGCTCTGTTACTTGTAGCTTGGTGTGCGCCATAATGAGATTGCCGACTGATTTGAGCGCCACCCCCGACTCGAGGCTGTTGCTTTGCCATTGTTCTCGTTGGTCCTGAGGCTCTCACTGTCGAGGCTGCCGCTGCAACCTGTTCGTTCGCTTGCTGATTATTATTGTTGTTATTATTACTTGGATGCTCACGGTCGCTGTCGTAATCCTCCTGCTCGGTTTGTATGTCACCCTTGCCATAGCTAATCTCAAAGTCGTCCGGATTCTTCGATCCCTTCTTGGGCAAATCGCGGTGCACATAGGCAAAGCTCTTTTGCAATCTTTTCGGTTTGGTCGCCGGAATTTGGCTCTCTTTTGGATTGTAGTCTGGATCGGAGTCGGGATCCTCGCTATCGCCTCCACTGCCGCCACCGTCACTCCCGATGTCCCGTCGGCTCGAGGCGGCGGCCGAGTTTCTGGGACCGTCGTCTTCGTCGTCATCGTCGCCCTCGTCGTTTTCGTCCGGATCTCCACCGGGCCCCTCTTGTTCATCCTGCCGCTTACTGGCCACCTGTGGCCTATGATTCGTCGTCGCCACCTGACCAACACCACTGCCACCTGATGGAGCTCCCTTTGTTCCGCCACCAGACTGGCGAGGTTTAATTGTTGCGCGGCCACCAGTTGCCTTGACCGCAGCCGCTGGGCCAAATCTAACCACTCGCTCTCTGCCCTCGTCGCCCTCGATCATTGACACGAAACCCTGGCGACCCGGCTGCAGACCTCTCAACTGTGCGGCCAACCCGTGCGCTTCCGGTCGGCCAACCTTGTGCTCAAACTTGAATGAGCGTCCAAATCTCTGCGGCTCCTCCTCTTGACTTTCCCCCTCTGAACCAGAGTCGCCCAGTTGGTATCTCGGCTGGTTGCGATCTAGTTGATCTTGCAGCGCAATCGCTGGACTCACTCTTCTCTGCTGCCGCTGGTTCGTCTGATAATTGCGTTTATGTTGCTGATTATCTAGGTGATGAGGCCTCACCTGAGACTGATGTTTGTTAGGCTGCATCTTGGCGATTGCTGATGATAATCTCAAATTTGGCGATCGCATTTGTGATGACTTTAGCTGGTCTTGTCTTCGTTTAATTTGACTGCTCAGGTTGTTGATCGTCGCCTCCCTTTGCTTCGTTTCCTCGGCCAAATCTGAGTCGCTCTCGTCGGCGTCGTCACTCGAATCGCGATCAGCTTGACTTTGCCGTTCAACAGCTTGCCTCAAACGGTTTGCGTTTCTCTTGATGTTGTTGTAACTGCCACTTGATGACGATCCTCGCGGCCGTTGCACCGGATCGGTGTCCTCGTGGTTTGGATCCATCAGCGCCATTCGCTCGTCCTCCGATAAAGTCTCTCTCATCCTCGGCGGCTGCAACTCAGCCTTCCTGCTCCTTGCAGCGGTAGCTTCCGGTCTCTGCCGATGCTGGTTGTTGCCACTCGATGCTGATTCCTGCTTATCGTCTGGTCCCATCACAAAACTATCGTCCTCATCCTGATCCATATCGGGATCCACTCCTGTTTGACTCGAGTAACTTAGAGTGTGATAAGGATCGTCCTCGCTCGGTGGTTTGTACAACTTCCTCGCCACCACCTCGTTGCGTCTACTATCTGCGCCAATGTAAATATCCTTACCCTTCACCCTCGATGCCATTGGCATCCTCTTCTCGTCATTGGCATGCACTAAGCCACTCCTAAAGCTCATCACTGGCATAACAGTCGGCGCCGACCTTCGCCTAATTGGACTCACCTGTGGCTGTTGTACCTGTCCGCTCATGGGCTGAACAATGGCCGATTGCATCATTGGACGCGACTGCTGTTGTTTTTGCTGTGTTTGTGATTGTGGATGTGGTTGTTGCTTGCTCGCTTGTTGTTCAACTGATTTACCAGTAACCTTTGTCCCAGTTGTTGGCATCGGATACTGGCCACTCGGCGTCTGGGCGCTAGATAACATTTGGAAATGTTCAGTTGGCTGCTGCTGTTGGTGGTAGAGGTGGTTACTGTCTTTGTTGGAATGCTGGTTCACCTGGTTGTCATTTGTTGCTAAATTATAAAAGTTTGCAGCCAACTTTGGGTCGATTCGCTTGTAAGTTGCATAGGCGGCCTGAGTTTGTGGACGGTAGACGAGATTCGTGGCCATTGAGGGTCTGAGTATCTGAGAATTATATAGCTGTTGTTGTTGTTGGTGTTGTTGTAGGGACCCCAGTTGAGGATTTAGCATCGAGCTCTCCGCTGGACTTGAGCCAATGGAGCTGGAAAGAGGTGGTGAGGCCGTAGCAACTACCTGTTTCTGTCGATATGGTTGCCTACTTAGTGGTGGCCGATATTGTCCTGGCGCTAAACTAGTGTTTGGTTTCTTGTTCCTGTTGCCAGAGGACGACTCACCAGCAACAGATTGGCTATCATTGGGAAAGTGGCACTCTTTTGTCATCACAATACTTGTCACCTTTCGACTGTTAATTAGATTTTCATTATTAGCTTGCCTCCTAACTCTCCTGCCCAGTGGCGCACTTCCGCTCTCCTGGTTGTAACCTGACCCCGGCTGACCATCGGCTCGCACCACTCCGAGACCGTTGAGTGGAATTTCCTGAACTTCGCGCAAAACTGTCTTACATCCCTTCTGCTTTAGAGTGTCAGGATTTATATCTATTTGAGGAATATCAAAGCTAGTGGGATTATTATAATCTCGCTCACTCGAGGCTCCCTGATTGTAGGGCTCATCGTCGGAGTCGCTGAAAGCCGAGGGGTCGTCTGAATCGTCGCTGAAATCGTTGCTCTCATCGTCCATTAGATCACTTCCGTCCGAGGAACCCGATGGTGAGGACGAGGATTCATCTTGATTCGAATCCGAAGCTTCAGAATCCTCCTCCGATGGCTCGTCGTCGTCCGAGACCTCGTTTTGTTGTGAGGCTGCCGCATCGATTGTATCCCGTCCTCTGCCATGAAACAACGGCTGCTTCCCCTTGCCTTGCTGGTAACTCGGAGCCAGTTCGTCCTTTCTCTTTGGAATTTCAGATGGGGGTTCTGATTTTTTGGCCGCCTCCTTTTTGGCTGCATCGACATTCTTGCTTGATTTTGCAACATTCAATATTGCTTCCGGTTTTTGCTCTTGCTGGCGAGCCGCAGGTTTCTTCTCACGCAAAACACTGCCAGCCTTTCCTCTCAACCTATCGGCTGGTTCCACCTGTTGCTCACCCATCATCGAAATCAACTGGTGGTGGTTGTAACCTGAGATGGCGTCTCTCTTAAACCTTCCCCTTTGCTCTTCCATGGGCCCCCTGGTGCCATCAGCTTGCCGCTTCTGTTGTCTTGAATGCTGATCCTGGAATCTATGCGAAAAACTCACTTCCGACGAGAAACCGTCAGGGTCAGCGGGTTCCTCGCTCGCTGGTGGCTGCGCGTTGGGCGGAAGTGGATTTCCTCCCGGCCTCAGGTTAATGTTTACCGGTTGAGCCGGCGGCTGAGCTTGAATAAAATCTATCTGACCTCTAGAGCTCATCTGATCAATGGCATGGGGTGATGAATCTGCTTGTGGGCCAATAAAGTCTTTTGGTGACACTTCCGGTCGCTTAACCTTGTTTTGGATAGAGTGTAAAATGGCCACTGCTCTCGTAGGATCGCTCGAGTTTCTAGCATGCGCCGCGATGGCATCCTGAATTGAGGTTCCCTTTGGTGGCCTGATTACAGTCATAGTCATCCCTTGGTCGCCATTTGACTTTCCTTCGCCATCTTTGTTTAAATTGGCCGCCATCATAGCAACCATCAAATCCTCTTGCTCGTCCTGCTGTAGTTGCTGCTGCAATTGCTTGGTTTGTCTCTGTTGTTCTTGGAAATTTTGTTGCTGCTCTTGCTGTTGCTCCTGGGGACTCTTGTTATTCGAAATCAATTGGTGCACTTGCATCTGTTCATTTAAAGCTTTTTGGAATTGAGCAAACATTGTAGCAAAGGTCTTGTTGTGCAAGGAAGTCAACTTGGGCATCATCATTTGAACCACCCCATCGCCATCGGCATTCATACTGATGGGCGCCAAGTTCATTGCGTCAATATCATCCTGTTGTTGATGCCGCTGCTTCTCGCCATCGTGGCAATCGGTCTTACTCTCGGCGATACCTCCCCCGATTGTCGAAACTTGACTTCCCGGTGGAATTTTGTTGTTCACTGGCACTTCCGGTGTTTGGGTTTGTTGAGGTTCTTGTTTTATGATAGTAGGTGGCAATTCTTGTTGCGAGTCAACAGCTAGCTGAGTCTTGATAGGCGGTGGTGACTCCGACACCAGTGCTTGTTGGCTAACAGGTGGCGAGGGCTCAGCTTTAATCGGTGGTGGTTGTTTGAGTGAAGGAGGTGTAGGTTGAACCTGCTTCTGCTGCTCGGGAATCATTTGTGGTGGCACCGGCAACAAAGGTGGTGGTGCTGTCGTTTGGGTGACAAAAGGTGGCTGGGGTTGCTGCTGTTTCGTTTGTTTTGGCACAAGAGGCGCTAGTTTCTCCCGAACTCGGGGCTCATCACTAATATTATCCTCTTGTTGTTGTTGCTGGCCATCGTCTTCGTCTAGCTGTTGCGGCAATGCAATGGACTTGAGTTGATTCACCCACTTGCTCATAGGCGACTCTTTTCGCGTTTTGGTCGACGTCTTTCTAGCAAAGGGTTTCACGATGCTTGGATCAAAGACATCACCTCCAATTGGCGTGTTCTCATCAACTGCAGGTCTTTGCCTGATTTCTGGTTGTTGGACTGAAATCTGCTCTTGAATTGGCGCTTGCATTTGAACCGGAAGTTGAGAAACCACAGCTTTCTCCATTACAGGTGGCTCAAAATGGATCTGCATCTGGGGACCCAAATCAATAGCCGGCATTTGACTTTGCACTGGTTGCTGGATTTGAGTTTGCTTCTTGGATCCTTGTAAATTTATCGGTACTTTCATGAGGTCGCCATTCTTATTGCGCATACTGATCACCATTCTAAGTGGCGGCCGGATGCCGCTTTTAACTATTTGATCAAACGGAGTAATTACCTGTTCATCCAGCGGCGACTTGACCTGAAATTGGGGCTCCTGTTCAATCACCTGCCTTTGTTGTGTCACAGTTTCCGGCTGTTGCACAATCGTTTGCCTGATTGGTGCCTGCACTTCCAGTTGTTGTTGCTGTTGAGTTGGAATCGCCTGCGTCTTGGTGATGGCTGGTGGTGAGAGCGAATCAGTCTGTTGGCTCAAATCAATCTGCTCCAAGTTTGGCCCAAACTCTTCCTGTCTGCCCTTATCGCAGGGAGTCTTGTGATCCCCGGCCGCCTCGACTTTGGTTTCCCTCACTTTTGTCTCATCGATTCTAGACTCGTCGCCGTGGTAGTCTTCATTGTAATAAACGTCACCTCGGCCACCACCTGTTGGAGAGCGAGATTTGTATGCGTAATTACTCTTTCCACTTGATGGTGAATCTAGATGGCCAGTTGCCGCCTCTCGGCCAATAATAAATTGGGGATTATTGTTGAACACAACTCTAATATTGTTTGGCGGTCGACCATCCGTTGCAAATCCAACAGGCGATCTCGACTCATGGTCACCCGGTAAGTAGTTGCTCAACGGATTTAGTGGCGGACTCGATTGGTCAGCATCATGAACAGAGCTACGCAATGCAAATTTACCATTCCCATAACGACCAACACCTGTTGATGGCGAATCACTATACTCTAAGGCATGTTGCTCGCCACTTCCCTGATATGGCGCCTCAAAATCATGCAAAATCGCATGTTGCTCAGCTAAATGAGCTCGCTGGCTTAGTATTTGAGGTAGTCGAGTGTCATTGTTTGTTGAAACTTGTGATCTCAGCCCCATAATTGGCGTCTCTTCGGTGGCTTCAAGTGCCGCGGCTGCTCCGGCAAATCCGTTCTCGTCTATCGTGTTGCCCGTTGAAGTGGATAATGTTGTTGTCACCGTTTCATTTGGCATTAAACTTTGAGTTGGTGGTAGAAAATTATGCGAGTCAAAATCGTTAAAAGTCTGTTGAATTTCCTGCTCTATTGCCCGCTGATGCACATCTAATCCCGGGTAACCGGAAGCATACGAGAGACTCTTCCTCTCCTTGTTAATGGAGCGCAACGATTTAACAAGCTCGCGGGGATCAACAGCAGGTGGCTGTTTGGGTGCCGATCCTTGACTTGTTTTATTCTGGTTGTTGCTCATATTTATTGACACCGAATCGCGTTCAACTTCTCTTTCTCGTTGGTCTATTAGATTTGGCGAGCTCGCCATTGAGGCAGCAGCAGCAGTACTAGAAGATGAAGACGACGATGACAATGGCGATGATGGTGAGGAAGAGGATACCGATGGTGATGTCGCATCACTTGCCGACTGATTGATGGATACGACGGCGGCATTCGCCGCAAGGGCCAAAATTTTCTCCAATTGCAAATTTGATCTACTATGGTCAAAATCAAAAGCATTTATCGTGGTCTCAATCAATTTGCGGTTGTTACTGGTTTTTGGTGATACTGATGATTTACCAATCGACTTTGATTTCGAACTACCTTTTGCTTGCGGTCTCTCCAACTTGATATTTTTCTTTGGTGAACTTGAGTGCAGTTGCTGTGATTGCAACTGGCGGTGGTGGTTTGCATCAATGTTTCGTGGTGACGGCAAAGGTAACAGTAAAGGTGGTTGAGGTGCAACCACTGATATGTGGTGATTTTGGTCTTGGTGGCTGTGGTTTTTTGGTTTCACTTTATGTCTCGTGTTTGCAGTTGTCGGCATGGAAGGCGGCGATTGGTGGTGGTTTTGCAAATGTAAAGGTAAGTTGCGATTCTCATTTTGACGATGGCTAGCACAGGTAATTGAATCAAAGTTCAATGAGATGGCTAATAATAGGAGTAGAATTGAGGCACTTGCAACAACTTGTTGGCGCGCGATCTTCATGATATGATTTGAATTATTTCTCTTATTTATTTCTCGTAGAGACCCCCTGTTACCTCTTGCTGTCTTGTTTTGTTTTGATAATGATGGTGATATACAAAAATAATCATTTACTATGAGCCATAAGCGGCGCGAGTTTCTCATTTGTGCAGAGTACCAATGAAGATTCATTTCGTTGGCATTCGCATGATGCGATGCCGATTGCTGCTGTCGAACACTTGTTGTCGTCGTCATCTTGAGTTTGTTGGAGTAACAATGTCTCTGGTCATCCTGCAGTCAGTCACTTTCTCTCGACTGACTTCCCAATCAATCCAATGTAAACTCACTAACTCGCTCTCTTGTGCGGTGGTCGTCTTGAATATGAAGATGAATCTTCCAACTGTTGCTTGAAATAAGAGAGGACTATTGACTCGAAAGTGCCGGCTAGACAGCTAGGAAGTGATGCTTCATTGAGTTGGCGGCAAACTTTGTTGCGACGACATCTCTAGTCAGTCAGTCAGTCGGTGAGTTAGCTAGCTAGTCGGTTGTCCGACCGGTGGACAGGTGAAAAATAATAATTGACTCACGTATGATTACTCTTCTTCTTACTCTTCTTATCCTAAACTAAAGCTAACTCAGTTGCTCTCTCGCTCGCTTGCCAAGCTATCAGCTGTGAGCTCGAGTAAGCGGTTCTCTCGATTAAACTGGCTGAACTCTACTGGCTAACGATTATCTTAATTATCACTCATTCAATTATCATTCAAAGCAGCAACTCATCGGCTTCCGCCTGATCCAAATCACTTGTCCCCCGTAGCTCGTTACTTGATACTCAATTCGATTAGAACAACTTAACTGACTCTCTCGCTCTCAGACACAACGATTATGATAACCTTAGGACAAGTCAAAACTTTTGTTTGCTCTCTCTCTCTCTCTTTCTGTGACTCGATAGTCCGTTAGATTCAATATCTTTGATGAGGTCTCATATCTGAGATAACTATGCTCATTGTAGTGGATGCTGTTGTCTCGGCCAGCGGCTAAAAGAAGAAAAAATAACCGTTCACGCAGTGACAATAAGTTGAAGTTTGATAGTTGGAAAGTTAGCTCTCTCCTTCTCGATAGATATGTTGGATAGACTTTCACTGTGCGCGAGAGGGTTAATTAAATTAATTCAACTCAACCTCTTTAGAGTCAGGTAAGAAGTCGCTCCCTGCTTGAAAGTGACTTCAGCGGTGGTCTTGCTAGTTGGAGTGGTTATCGCTTGCTGCTAGATAAACCGACACAAACTTTCATAGGGTAACTCAATCGAGGCCGACTACTCGGACAGTTGCTGAAACTTGTTGCTGTCGTTGCCTCTGTCTCTGTCACAAACGTTGTTGCCACAAGTACAAGCCTTCAGGCTACATCTAGAGAGAAGCAAATGATGCGACATCACCAGCCACAACTTAGTCGTGGGATCGCGATGTAATCTCAGCGGACACATTCACTTGTCACCTTGCCAATTGACTGGAGCTTGTGGTTGGTGCCCGTAGTCGTCGACGTCGTCATCATGGTTGCTGTCATTTTCAGTGATTCAGTGCGGCAGCTCGATCAGTGTGCTGGCCACACAGATAGATGGAACAGGAGGAGGAGGATCATAATCATCATCATCAGAGTTGATCTTGCCAATCCTCCATAGGTTTTGCCTTGGTTCTTGTCCTGCGACCATCTTGCACTAGCTGGTCGATGTCGGCGGGCAGTTTACTGGCAGTTAGAGTTAAAGGCGACCTCTGGCCTGGCACTAGGTAAGATGAAATGGGAGTAAATAAGACACTTGCTCAGAGTTGACACTACTGCGCTTGTATTGTCGCCACTTGTTGCCGCAGTTGCGGTTTTGTGACCACATAAGCTCGCCTACTACTGCCACTCGCCACAATGAAAAAACCTCCTGTCAGTGCCAATCCAATTAGGACGATAAATGTTGCGACTCGCAACTTGCCGCCGCCGTTGCCACTAGACTAACTCCAGATTTCATTGGCCCAGGACCCGAGACCGGGTTCTATTCGAAAGGAAGTCTCATGTAGGTGACAAGTTGAAGTGCTTGTTTGCCCTCTTAGCTTACCAGCCATCTCCTATCGATCTGTTGACAGGTAGTGGCTTCTCCTTCTTTTGCTTCTCTAGAAATGTTATCTGCCATCATACAAAACGCAATCGAGCAACTGTACCATGGATGCAGAGATTCATTCGTCGGAAACACACACAGAACTACTCGTCTAGCTTTATGGGTCAAATGAGCTATCTTTTCGTCGGTTGTCACTTAGTTGTTGTTGCTTTGGTAACCTGAGCTTCTCCTCAAGTTAGTACGTTATTTTCATTGCTGTCGCACTAACGTCAGAACGTTCAATTAGTGTACAGGTAAGTGACAGTTTCAAAGAAACGCTACAACTTATTTTTATTGGAGTTCCTGAGTTCGCAATCAGAATTCCGCTCAGGTAATCTCTGACTGCTGCTGCGCTTGTCTTCAGGCAGCTTTAAGCTTGACATTCGGCTACATCGATGACAACATCAACAATCACTACAACAGCATCAGCAATCTGCCAAATCGGACATCGCTACTAGAGTACATGTCTCTCATCTCCAAACCGGTCACTCGATGGCATGGTTTGATCCGATGAGATGACAGAGACAAGAAAGGGAATCTCCAATTCCCTTTCTTCGCGATCATCATGTGCATTCGACAGTTCCCATCTAAGTGAATTTATCGTAGAGATTTTGGATCTCTCTTGGCTCGAGTCCATGAGAACCATCCGTTGCCGCTTGACTCCTTCGCACCCCTCGTAAAGTCTATGGGATTTTGCATGCAATCAGCCGGCTAACGGGATTCTGCCACCCAAGTGCGCAAACCCCATAGAAGCCGAAGAGGCAATGGCGGATGCCGTTGCATCGGATCTGTGCGCCGGTGGTTGCAGGAGCAGCGGAAGCGCCGCGAAGATCGCTTGAGCTGGGGAATGCGCACTCTCTGTGCTTTGTACGTGCTCGTTGCACAGACCACAAGGCGCCTAGCTACTTTGTTTAGCGCTAGGCGCCCTCAAGCCGTCACCTTGTTTCCATGTTGACTTAGTGGCCGCCGCCGAGCTTCCTTGCTTCTTAGCTTCGAAATGTCTGCTCTTTTGTATGAGCGAGCGTTTATATTTATACATATATATATATATAAGCACCTTACACGAGCCAATACGTGATAATTGAAACAGGATATAGAATATTGGCATTTATTTTAGAGTTAGTTACCACTCAAAATAAATTTACAAAATGCGATAGCTAACATTTCAGTCTGTATTAGATTTTAGAAGAAAACAAAAAGAAAGGAAACACAAGAGATCAAAATGAAGTTAACAACGTTATTATCATATTATTTGATATCCATTTGCATTACCATCAGTCACCTAACAACAAAAGCCGATTCACTGCCCAGTGAAATCAAGGTGGGCGCTCTATTTGGACCCAATGAGATTCAACAAGAGTTAGTGTTCAATGCTGCATTGAATGATGTTAACAATAACCTCGAGGTTAGAAGCATTTTTGTGCCAAAGATTGAGAATGTCACCAGAGACGACTCCTTTGATGCCGACCGAAAGGCTTGCAGTTTGCTCAAATCCGGCATAGTGGCCATTTTGGGTCCCATGAACGGGGCTGCCTCGCAGCATGTTCAGGCAATCTGTGATTCCTTGGAAATTCCACACATCGAAGTGAAACCAGATCTCTCACTAAAGCGCTTCGATTTAACCATTAACCTGTACCCATCTTATGATATCCTGGCTCGCGCTTACATTGATCTAATACAAGCTTGGAATTGGACTTCGTTTGCGGTGGTCTACGAGTCAAGTGAGGCGATGATTAGATTGCAAGACATGTTCAAGGAATTAAGTGGATTGTATGCAAAGAAGTGGACAATTAAATTGTTTCAATTACAAGCTGGCTCCTCATTTAGGGATCTATTTTGGAGCGTTAAAAAGTCGGGCGAGAATAACATTGTCCTGGACGTAAGTCGGGAGCACATGTTTGAGTGTTTGAAGCACGCGCAGCAAGTGGGTTTGATGACCGAGAAACAGAGTTACCTGATAACCTCATTGGATTTGCCAACTGTAAATCTGGAAGACTTCCGCTATGGAAAAACTAAAATCACTGGCCTCCAGCTGGTCGATCGGAGGAGTAAAGTTTTGGACAAGGTAGTGGGCGAACTCAATAGAAGTGGACAGGTTTTTTCGGATCCCTCATTCAAGGACAAGAGTAATTTTAGTCAAACAGATTTGCTGATTCAAGCTGCTCTTATTCACGATGCAATTAGTCTGCTCGCCTCAGGTATTCGTGAGCTAGATAGTGGCCAATCAATTGACACTCAGCCACTATCCTGCGAGAACTCAGGTGAGACTTGGCAATATGGAAGTTCGATTATAAACTATATGCGTTCCATGTCATTCGAGGGCATCACTGGGCGCGTAACATTTGATCAGAGTGGCCGAAGGTCAAATGTCTCGTTTGATGTCATTGCGCTTAGCGAGCTGGGCCTCGAGTATATTGGCAAGTGGCGCGAGATGGCAAACGTTAGTTTGGATATTGATCCGGTTAAATTCAATCGCTTTTATGTGGCCGAAACGGATGTCATGGACACACTTGTTGTTACATCCAAAAGAACTCCTCCTTACTTTATGCTCAAGGCTACGCCAAACAAACAGGAGGGAAATGACCAATTTGAGGGCTACGCTGTGGATCTCATTCATGAGGTTGCCAGAATAGTTGGCTTCAAGTACAAGTTTCGCGAAGTAGAGGATGTTAAGTATGGAGTTAAGCAAGTGTTACCAAATGGAACCATAGTTTGGAATGGAATGATTGGAGAAATTTTATCTGGTAAAGCGGATTTAGCCATCGCTGACCTGACTATTACTTCGTCGCGAGAGGAGGCAGTGGATTTCACACTGCCCTTTATGAACACAGGTATCTCGATTCTCTTCAAGAAACCAACAAACAAGGTGACTACACTATTCTCCTTCCTGTCGCCCTTCTCGCTCGACGTATGGGTCTACGTTTTGTGCGCCTATTCAGGTGTTAGTTTTATCTTCTTTGTTGTGGGCCACATATCGCCCTACGAATGGACCAACCCATACCCTTGTAGACAAGCCGAGGAGGCTGTAATGAAGAATAGTTTTTCATTGTTGAACTCGTTCTGGTTCACCATCGGATCTCTCATGCAACAGGGCTCAGATTTGGCGCCAAAATCAATGTCAACTCGGGCAATGGCGGGAACTTGGTACTTCTTTACGCTCATTATGATCTCATCCTACACCGCAAACTTGGCTGCCTTCTTAACTGTCGAGAAGATTGTATATCCCATTGAGAATGCCAAGGATTTGAGCGAGCAAACGGAGATTAAGTATGGATGCGTCGAGAGTGGATCCACTCGGACCTTCTTTGAGGAGTCACAAATTGATGTCTACAGGAAGATATACAAATTTATGGAAACGCACAAAACCTATGTGAGATCCAATGACGAGGGCAAGGAGCGAGTTGAACAGGGAAACTTTGCCTTCTTTATGGAGAGCACTTCGATTGAGTATATCACTGAGCGAGCTTGCAACTTGACGCAAATTGGCTCGCCATTGGACTCGAAAAACTATGGTATTGCAACTAGAAAACATCCCCCATACAAGAGACCTTATAGGATGCTTCTATCTCAAGCAATCTTGCAACTTCAAGAGAATGGTATGCTGCATGTGCTCAAGAACAGGTGGTGGAAGGAGAGACACGGAGTTGGGTCGTGCAGCGACGATGGCAAGGGAGGTGGAGTAACGGAGTTGAGTTTGGCCAATGTTGGCGGTGTTTTTGTGGTTTTACTTGGAGGCATGGGTTGTGCTTTTATCTTGGCACTATTTGAATCCTTTCTTTGGTTGATGAAACGTAAACTTGGCCGCGACCCTATGTGCGACCAGATGATGCAAGATCTCAAGTTTGCTCTATCCTGTCAAAGCTCAACAAAGCCGGCACGAAAACGAATGCCAGTCTCCAATCAATCACTGGATGATGATTACTGAAAAAGAAACCATGACTATTGGTTGTCTCTCTTCCTATTTGATATAAAAATAAATTATTATCAACGCAAAAATATACCATCCGTAAATTTGTATTTGGCTCACTAATCTTGATGGGTCCGCTTAAAACCATTTTGGTTGTTATTAACGATATGGTTCCGGTTTTGTTGTTCTTCTTCGCCATCATCATCATTTGGGTTGTTGTTTATCCTATCATATCGGCCAAATATTTGCATGTACACAAATCTTGCCATCGCCAAGTTATAGTCCCAGCTAATCATAATGTAAGAGCCTGTTGGAATCAAATAAACTAAGGCGGCTATCAAGGGATCAGCTTTGTATATGACACAGAAAGTATGCCAAAATTTATAGAGAAATCGAGCCAACAATATGATGTATGAATCTCCCCCTGAGAGCACCAGCTTGTTAGTCTCAGCCAAAGTTACAAATTGTTGGGCGAACAGCTTGGGATCTTTTCGTAAGGACACGGCATCAGCACTATTCTCCTCTCTGATTGCCAAATGATACGTTCCGTTTGGATACAGAAGAATAAGATTTGGAAGGGGAACTGGCTGCGTCATAATCAACCGTTCAACGCTCTTGGCCTCCGGTAGCCAGGCAAATCTAATCCTTATGTTATAATCTTGAAAAGAATCGATTGCTATCCTCTCAACTATATCATAAAATCTACTCGAAAACTTTTCAAACTTTTTGAGAGGCTTGAAGAAGTCTAGTACAGCCAATATATGGGGCTTGTCTATGGTCAATGATTCTAGTTTTGATTCCTCTAGCTGACCGAAGATAGGAAAGGCGTTTTCTTGAATCCAAATTTCCAGTGAGTTTTGGAAATTCACATCCTTATAATCAGTTATAGTGTCCTGCTTATACATTTCGTAACGCTGACCTCTACTGATGGGATCTCTTAAAATATAGATGCCATCCGTCGGTGCTAGTTCCCGGCAATAGCCTTGATATTTATAGAACCAATAATCTGGTTTCAGTTTCTTTGCAATGGTCTCGAAGGCCAAGAATTCGGTTGATGATTTGGACGGACCTATGAATAGGATTAGCATCTTGTGCTCTTTCAACTTATATTTGAGATGCATGCAATCTTCAACCGTATTCACATCTGGACCGATTAATCTGCTGGCAAAGTTGTACAAATCCTCCTCCGCCCAACGGCCCTTAAAGTTTGAAACTAGACTTGCACCAATGAAAGCAGCCTTTTTAGCTTCTGAGGATCCATATTGAGAACAAACTTCCGCATTTTCATAACAATTTACTTGGCCAACGATGAGATCATCGTGTCGATGATAGATTCTCTCTGCTACATTCTTATATACAATATCCGTTTGGCCACAATCGAGACCCTTGCATCTATATGGATCGTAAAATCTAATGAGAAAACTTTTCTGTGGATAATCTCTTATCAGCTCAGGTAATTTGGGTCCATATTCTACAACTCTACTCTGGATTGACTCCAAGTTTAAGGTGAGCAAAACAACTAGCTGGCAAAATGGGAACAGGGAAAGCATTTTTCCACAAAACTAAGGTCGTCTTTTACTTTGCCAAGTTTCCAAGTAGAACTTATCAAGTGTAACGTAATAATGGCAATTCACATGCAATTGAAGTTAACACTCAGTCACGAATAAATATGAATTGGCTTTGCAATTGTTAAATGTCACCTGACAGCATACTAAACAAACTATCTGAGAGCAGATTGAAATTTTGATCCATTATATGTGACAATATTTATATATTGAATTAAATGAAAGGTAAAATATTTGCATTTCTATTGCTTCTTATAAAGTCGCTAGATGCTATCTAAAACGAAAAAGAACCAGGACCCCGAAGCAAATATTACAGCGAACTTCTCGTTGAAGTTGACGATCTATCTCGTGCACGCAACCAATGAACGTTCATTCATTCATCTATTCAGTCGGGGCGAAAATAGGAAAGCCTTTAGTGACAAAATCCCCGAAGCCTGCGAGAAAACTGTGGGCGTTGGTTGGAGAAATATCCCTGTTTGAGTTTGCCACCAAGCGGGCCCGTTCGTTTGCGTGCCATGGAGCGAATAAGTGGGGCTGGCTTTTTGCCTTCCTCTCCCTTCAGGGCCCAGGGAAAACAACAACAGAATTAGGGTTGGCCCAAGCAATGCGTTTGTAAGTGCGTGCGTCTAGTGAGCGTCGCCACGTAAACTGGTTAGTGCGTCTGCTTGTGTGTATTTGGGGGCTTGCACTTCAGTCTACATTTTGCAGGCGTTTAGGGTGCTGCGGTAGAAGTTGCCTTTTCTGCCTCCATCGATGCCTACGCAAAAGCCAATTGGCTGGCCGGTGAGCCAAAGTTGCCTTAAGGCTGCCCGAAGTTTGTGCAGAGCCGCCGCTAGCGCAGCTATTCGACTGCCTGCGTCTCTGTGTCCAATACAAAGTGGCGGCTTCGGTGGTGGTGGTGCGGCGGTTACTGCGGCATTCGAGTGCACGCCAGCGAATCAAGAAAAATTGCAAAATAGTGTGCGCCTCTACAAGCAAACTTTGCGTGTTGTCGTCCGCACAACTTTGCGTTGGAAGGCAAAAGTCCAGCGGCGGCATCGACGTTGTCGTCGTCGTTGCCGCCGTCAGTACTACTGCTCCTTCCACTGCTGCTGCTGCTGCTAACGCCGAGGGTGCAATCGCAAGTCGCGACAGCAGCGGCGGCAGCAAGAGAGAGAGACAGAGAGACGAATGAATCCGAATGTGTGTGTTTGGTGTTTTTTGGACGCGAGTTCTCTCTTTCCATTGCTGATTTATTATCGAGGAAAATCTGAAAGAGAACCATTTTGCCACTATCAACAATACAACCGAAATATTGTCTATCAATGGGAATATAAACCACCACTTTTCTCATTATTATCCTTATTAATATCATGATAGAGACCAACTCGCAACTATTATTGCCGACAACAACTACACCATTATCAATCACAACTCCAACAATCACAGATTGCAAAATGGACCTCAATATCCCAGAGGCACAGCAGCAGCATCAGGCTAACGAGCAACAAACTAATCAGCAACAACAAAACCAACAACAAAACCCACAACAACAAACACAAAACCAGACACCACCCTATACGATACCAGGAATTTTGCATTATTTACAATATGAATGGCATAGATTTGAAATCGAACGTCAAGAATGGGAAGTTGAGAAAGCTGAACTATCGGCGCGCGTTGCTTTATTGCAAGGTGAAAAGAAATCGCATGAGAACTTAAAGCATGACCTCATTCGTCGTATTAAAATGCTTGAATATTGTCTACGCATGGAGAGAGCTAAATATCACAAATTAAAACATGGAACTGATCCTCCACCATTAGAGAACCAAAGCCAGCAAGGCGAGGATGGCTCTGATTCCCAGCCTAAAGCCCAAAATGATGACGGTTTTATTAATAGCAATAATAACTCTAGCACTGTAACGTACGGACGCGAACTGTTGAGACACTATTTACAAGAGATTGGTTACACAGACACAATTATAGATTTGCGTTCAAATCGCGTTCGCTCGCTTTTAGGTATTGTCGATAGCCCAAGTGGTAACTCGCAGCAACAACAACAGTTAAATCAACTTCAACAGCAACAAGATGCACTATTTCAAAATAATCAGCTTATGAATGCTAATTCAAACAGTAACGCGGATCCGAAAATGAAGCTTTCTTTGATGAACACGAATAAGATTAATACAGACAATAACAAGAGAGGGCCATTCACAACAAATCTCAATACGACATCAACTACAACTCCGGCACCATCTAATAGCGCTGACCCAAAGCAACCCGGTGGTGTAGGTGATGCTGAGGCCTCTGTGTTAGAAAGATTTGGATTCCTCTACGACCACGAAGGTATCAAAGATTCATCAAATCTAGACGAAGAAGAAGAAGATATATCTGAAGATGCAGTTGATGCAGCCGACCGCGCTGCCTCCACCTCCACCTCGGGCTATTCATATTTCCATAAAGAACGAAGTGAAGCGACAGCAATGATTAGGCAAAAACTCGATCTATTCAACAATGGAAATGCAACTGGATCGACAGCAAACCAAACAACCACCGCCTCTGGTAATTCCAGCTCGGTAGATAGTCAACTTAGTAGTATGAATAGAGGTGACCTGAATAACCAAACACCAGCGAGCGCGACAAATAACTCCAAAACTAACTGGTGTCCCAATCCACAGAAAACTGAGGTTGTAGATATTGGCGAACTAGCCACACTGACAACCTTAGGTTCCGAAACAGGTGTTGATGATTATAGAAGAAAACAATGGACGGCCAAGTATAGATTACAATCTCATTATGACAGCGTAAGAGCATTGAGATTCAGTGAAACAGATTCATTGCTAGTAACTGTATCGGATGATGAAACTATGAAACTGTGGCACTTGACAAGACCGTCTTCCACGAGCGGCAAATCCAGGCAACCAAATTTACCACCAACTATCAATGCCATTAGTTCACTAGAGAACACGACGTTAGACATTGAACCGATTTATACCTATAGAGGCCATAACTCATGTATATTATCTGTAACACTATGCAAAAACTTTCTGTTTTCTGGTGCTCAAAATGGTGAACTCATAATGTGGAAATTGCTTCAAGATCCAAGCCAAGCCGACCCATACGCAAAATTCGATGGGTCTTTATTGGTTATGCGATATTCTGGACATGATGATGCTATCTGGTCAGTCGAAGTAATCGATCGACCAGGTGAAGATTCAGTTCTTGTATCCGCTAGTGCAGATGGAAAACTCAAATTATGGTCAACGTCAGGCGATAACAAGGAGCCACTTGGAGTGATAACATTAGACTTTTCACCAACATGCATTGCCAAAATGCCACCTTATAATGTTTGTCAACAAACTGCTGATTTTGCCGTCTCCGCAACTGATGGAAAGATCAGATTTTATGACATAGCAACTTGTTTGAAGAATCAAAGCAGCAACAATTCAAAAAACGACCACAACTCAAATACTCAGCCAAATGCAACCTTCGAGAGTGATGATAAGCAAAGGATTAACTCTATAGTTATACATCCAACTTTGCCTTACATGGCTAGCGCAGGTAGTAACCATGACATTAAATTTTGGGACATGAAAACAAGAGAATGCAAGTCAACAATGGTTGCCCACCTGGACGAGGTTACAAGTTTAGCATGTGATCCAACTGGTAAATACCTGCTTAGTGCCAGTCACGATGGTAGTGTTAGGTTGTGGCTATTTGAAGAGAAAGCTTCGTGTATTCAGGAAATAACCGCTCATAGGAAAAAGTTCGATGAGGGTATATTCGCAGTTGCATTTCATCCTAATTTATCACATTTTGCCACTGCTGGCGCCGATGGTTTAGCCAAAGTATTTATGTAGTAGTACTAAACAAATGATAGTTGTAATAAATGTTAGTAGTAAGATTGTGTTATATAAAAACAACATTTGGCTGGCTTTGTCATCAATTAGATTTTAGTGATGTTATGATATCGAAGGGTTCGTTTCAAGATAAAATCCAGAGCAAGAAACTACCTGGTAGAGGTAGGCGGTGAGGAATAGTAAAAATTATCCAGGGAACGGTACGACAAAGCACTCCGATTATTTCGGCAGGGGATCGTGGCGAATTCTTGTAAGCGTAGCTTCAGGCGCTGCTTGACGGGTAGGATGGGGGCGGGGTCCAACTGTGCTGTTCGCGGGCATGTGGATCGAGCGTCCGCACTAAGGCTGACGTCAATATGCTTGGCTTCGAGTAGTCGTCGCCAAACAGGTTGTTTAAAGAGGAGTGTAACGGCACAGGCTGGAAACAGAGCAGGCAAAAGCTCCCGCGTTGGTTAGTGGTGGGATAGCGCTTGTGATTGGTCGCTGCAGTTACAGTCCCGCCCGCCCAGACGCCCAAAACTTTTTTGTTTATTCCCGCAAGTCCCGCGTCACTGCATGCGATCCCTCTAGTGCGAGTGAAATTTTTACCATAGAATACAAACGTCGCGCGCACTAATTTCTGTAATTCACATGAGATTTGCGTGCAAACTTTCAGCCTCGAGTCGTTTATTGATCACTCGAGGAGACTTGAATTGCTACTGATAACGGGAAGTCCATAGGTGACAGGTGTGGAGCCAACTAGAAATCTAAACTGGCAAACAGATCTAGACAAGGATATTACATCGGTTATTGGCATGCCTGCACCCTGGATCTCATTTCCTCTCTCAACAATATCAACCGATTGCCATCTCGAAGGTATCCATCTAGCCAACATTGCATCTAGAAACTTGTCAATATCAGTATCCGTCACATCCCATAACAAGCCAACGTAACACGGAGATCCTCTGATTATGAAGACCCAATTTATGCCGAATGATTCCAGTCTCGGACCCTCAGCTAGTACTCGACCACTGCTGCATCCCATAACGATGGGAGCCGATCTGATTGAAGACATTGCAGAGAGACCTCGACCTTTGCATAGACAATTGTAGTAAGCAGTTCCGGCTCCATGGCCCATGAACAGGTAAATATCCTTAGTTGTTAGCCAGGTCTCTAGATTGTCTATGTTGGGCGGCTGTCCAATGGAACCAACCCACTTCATGTTTCTCAGTTTGGCTTCGAATCTTTCGCGAGTCTTGGCCAGATTGTTGGCAGGATCTAGTACATAGGCTGTATTGTCTGTATTGAGCCTGGTGTTACGATTAACTATAGCGTGAAATAATCTCAAAGAAGGAATCCGAAATATTCCTTGTCTCTTGGATCGAACACTTGGTAGTGATTCGAATGGTATGTGCTCTAGCTCCTTGTCTAGAATCAGACCTACTTGTTGCTTGCTACTCAAGATCCAGCTATATGAACCCAAACAATCATTCTCAATATTGTTCAACAATAAGTTGAGGTCAGATTCTAGCTTCTGTCTAGCTGTTGAACGACTCTTGTTATTATTCAAGAATAAAGTCTTCTTAGCTTCCTCCATAAGGGCGGTTAGTTTGCTGGGTGTTGAAATAGTATATAGATCTTCATCTTGGATCTTCGCATCTTTGAGGAAGTCACCACTCGTCAAGTCGCTTTTATGATGAACAAAGATTGGATCGTTTCTAGAATCAAACATTGCGATTAAAAAGTGTTCGCTGCGTGTTCTCTTCTTAAATATGTACTTGATTTGGATTAGTTTGTAGTCTTCTGGGATTGAATTACTCATATATCTGAAGCTCTTATCCGAGTTTGCATGCACATTATGAAATCCTAATCCTGGATTGTTGAAAGGCTTGCCACTTGCTCCGGCCTCAAATGGGCTAGCTTGTTGCTCCTCAAACATCATCCACCTATAACGTATAGAATTTGAAGTTGATGCTTCGGTAAAATGGTACAACAAGTGATGATTAAGATTCGTTATGAGGTTATCTTCTTTGATTCTGATGCTAAACAATAATTCGTGAACTCTACGATAGAGAAGGTAGTCTGGGCATGGCTCTGAGTTTCGAAGATAGCACACAAGTAATTCCTCTTGAGATAGAGATTCAAAGTTCTTGACGGCATCTAGGGTATCAAGGTACCTAATGCCCTCGTCAGATTGGCGGGTTACATTATAGGAAATTTTCTTCGACTTTTTTCCAATGGGAAGGCGAGATTTTCTTGCCACACGGATCTTGCTTTGTCGTGATGAGGTACCTTTCGATTCTGTATTATCACTGTTTAGTGTCATCGTGGACATTTGTGATTCAATCGATGCTAAGTCATTACCTTGGTTAGTCAAAAATGTATTGCTACTCGAGCTGATTGAATCTAATAGTATCTGCTCGCTTGTATTGATATCACAGAAAAGCAGCATCACCTCCATAAGTATCTGACAGTGTGAATACTCCATAGTGTTGTAAGATTCTATTTCGGACGCCAACATGTGAACTAAGCTCTTAGCTTCCATAGTTTCGCCAGACTGTAACAAAGATGCTATCGCAATCTTGAAACAACAGAGACTTGCCTTTGTCAAATCAAATCCGAATACTAGCAGGCTCTCGTCTCTAACTGGTGGAACACATGTGACCTTGGAGTTCATGAAGTTTTGGCGGCAATCGTAAAGCTCAACACCGTCCAAACTTCTCAAGCTTGATCTGCCGCAATCTCTGAGTCTCTGGCACAGTTGCAAAACGGTGTCCGTGCATAAAATCTTCTCTTGCTGCTGTTGACATTGAAGCGAGGCTATTTTTAATTCAACCAATAGTAATTCTACCAAATTTTTGTCTGGGGCGTAGGTCGCAACCTTGGATAGTTGATTGCTTATAAGATTGATCTTCATGGACCAATGATCATATTTGTCACATAACAAATCGAAGTTGGCACCAATAATGGTCACCCAAACTTGCCAGTAATAGCATCCGGTTCTATAAGCGATGAGATCGAGGCCATTGTGAAGTAACTCAAGGACCTCTGGAATGCCGGCTCTTGAGAAAAATTGAGCTAGCTGGTCATAGGTGGAAAATACAAAATCACAGGCGGCAAGTTTGATCCAACTGTGATCTAATATTTGATGCTGCTGTGGTTGTTCTGAGTCTTTGCCATCACCTGTAGCTTTACTCTTTTGTCGTGACGATTCCTTCTCGGAAAGAACTAACTCGAAGGAGTCTTCGTAACATCGTCTAATAATGGCACATGTGTACCTGTAAGTATGGAAGAACTCAAAACACTGATTTTTGGCCCAAGATTTGTCGGTGTCGGTGGGGTGATAACAATGAATATACTTGATCAGGGTGCTCAGAGCTAGAGTTCTTGCATAATAGTGCTGGAGTTTGTCATCCTTCCTGATTATGGCTAGGTTAGCTAGTTCATTGAGATCTTCGGGATTTTTACTCTCTATCAAGTTCAACTCACATGCTACGCAAGTCAATAGAATCAACTCGTACGAGTTTTTGTCGGGGTGTATAATCGATTTAGTTGCTTGTTTAAGATAATATTTAGCTAAACTGATCTGGTTACAATCAATAAGGCTTCTCACTAGTAGATAGCTCGCGTGGATAATTGCGTTAACGGTCACTCCCTCGATGGATTTGAAGAGATTGAGCAACAGGTTTGCAGTCTTCAATTGATAATCTAACATCCTATGAAATTTGAATAAATAACAGGCATAAATAACATGGTGAGTGAGACCCAAGCGAAGGGCCAATTTGGAATTGAAAGGGTTTGTCAGATCCTCCATGGCCACCTTCCAAAAATCGATTGCCTCCTTCAGATGTTTGCATGATGAATAAGTGAAAGCCCTCTCCTCGTCTGTATAATTGAAACATACTCTAAATCTCGATGTTTTTCTATTGTCGAGGCAATCATTTATTGATGCCTCTAGGCTCTTTGTCTTCTCTTTGAACTGATGTCTAACGTTCTTATAATGTACCACCTGCTTTTTGAAAATCTGACAATCTAGAGCCTTGGATTGTAATCGATGTATTTCAAAGTGGGTGCTACCAACGAGTAAATTCTGGATGTTCTTGGGTATACAAGGGCAACCTGATACATCATGATCTTTAATAAGTTTTAATACTTTTTGAGGGCCGGTAATATCCTTGGCTAATTTTGTCTGGTCAAGCCATGTTGCGCGCTCTAATATCTTCTTGCACAAATCGCACTTCACCCCTCTAGCTTGGGGTGTTCGAGTTGGGGCAACCATAGTCTAGGGAATGCTAAATATAAACATACTCTATTTTCATTACTAGTTTTCATAACTAGGTAAACATCCACGTGCCTGAGTTCGCACCGGCAGACAGTGCGCGCTATTTGGCGCGCGGTGTGATTCTTCTGCGAACAACCAGAGATGGTATCTACATATATTCAGTGCAAAATGCCTCTTACAGTTGACCACGATACAGAATTGTTATAATCTATGGAATGTCAATACTATCTACTCAAATTCTAGTCATCTTTGTTGTATCATAGAGTTAATGAGATTGACCTGGAAGTTTATTTAGCGCTTCGATTTCTTCGCGAAACAACAGGTTGTTGAAGTAAGTGCAACGCGGACCTCAATACTTGGTTGTTGTGCTCAGAGATAGAATTCAACTCTTCCGCTCTGGCTCGCTCGCGCTTAGCCTCTTTGACAAGTGTTTCTTGTCTCTGCTTGTACACCTCGAACTCGGACTCGAACTTTTTCATATCTTTCTCTACAAACATATTCGCATCAACTCTAGATGCTTCCAGTTTAACCCTCATAGAATCTAGTTTGTTTTCCAAAGCTTTTCTAATATTACGATGATTCTTGTGAGATTCGGCCCAATGTTTCTGCTCAGTCTCCATCTCTAGCTTGTGTTTCACTTTATACTCCTTGAATTGCGCGCATATATCTATAGTATTGCGCTCCGTTTGTTCCAATGTTGCTCTCAAAGATGAGATCTCGTCGTTTATCTCTTTCTGGTCCATACCCTCGAAACCTGATTCTATCATTTGCAATTCGTTTAATTCATTTGTCTTCTCTAGATTCTGCATTCTCAGCTCCTCCTCCACAACGGCCACTTGCTTAATACATTTCTTCTCCTCTTCCTTAATAATCTTGATATGTTCCGTCATATCAGCGATATACCTCGAGTATTTGTTGGTATTTTCTTCATGCGTACCTATCTCCAAGTGCAACTCCTCTAAGTCTTCTAGCTTCCGGTTAATTTTATTCGCATCGGCGTCGCTGGCCATCTCGCTGCAGAGGCTAGCTCGCCAGCGGTATGCAACAGCTAGTTACGCGCAGTCCACCCGGCCGCAACTCCCATCTTGCTTACCTGCACTGCTAATATCACGATGCTCTCTTTCATCTCGTTCATTTGCTCAAATGAGCATTAGCTTATTGGCAGGCTAGTTGCTGCAACTGGCCTCGGCGCCAACAGTTGGCGCTTGTAGCTCATAGTTTGCAAACAAGCTTATCCAACCACCATTGCAATTGCCTGCTAGTCTCTACTTTCACCATTCCATTAAGTCGGCTGGTAGCCCAGTGAAGCAATAGCGCGCGCCTGCTGCTTAAACCAAAACAGCCACCACTTGTTTAGTCAACACTCGTTGCTTGGTGTGAGTCCCAAAAGTCGAGTTGCGTTGATTAGATCGCCCGTAACGAGCGCCCAATTGAGGCTTTGATTCGATTTGATTTGATTTTGAGGTTAATAATTTGAGCGGCGAGAGCAAAAGCGCTAGATAAACCAAAAAAACACACTCGCTACTGTTCGCCTTTTCATCTCTCTCCTCTTTCGGCTTCCAACAATGTGACCGCAATAACAATTATTGCCATTACCTCAAGCGGCGGCACTAGAGGCGGTTACAATAACAGACTGATGAGATTTATTGCGCTTGGTAACGTAGTGAGTGTTTGTGTTCTTCTTCCTATTGCTGTTGTTTAGTAGAAATAACTCTCAGTATCGTTAGCCTGTCGTCCAGAGATCCGAATGGTTGATTTCACTTGCAATGGCTAGCTTGCCAACTTGTTGAGCCCCCGCCGCTTTGAGGAGCCACGCTCACGGTGCTCACAAACAATGCAATGGCAACGTTAAGTTAACGGGCGCGCCTTCGACGACGCCGCGACTCAATTTGTTGTGGCCACCCCGGAGCGATAGAGTCGCTCTCTAGTTACCTAACTTAATCTAACAACTAACTTAATGTGCCACTGGTGCTGCCATCGCTGCCTTTGCCGGCGCCGCTTCTAGTGATGCCAACTAATAGCTGACTAACGAGCCATTGAGTCTCACTGGGCTAAACTGAAAACCTCCACTTGTTGCTTGCTCTGTAGCCATTGTGTGTTATTTGTAGTAGTTGTGGTAGAAGCAGCAACAGTAGTCTCATCCTCTGGCTTCCTCTATGCAAACATAAGGCTCATCGACTATGGAAAGAGATGAGATGAGACACACGAGGAGCACAAACAACAACATCACCACCATTGATACCATAGAACAAGACTGAGGTTGAGACAATGATGCCGAGACGACCAGTTATTTGCATCAAATTAGCAAGTAAAACGTCACCAAGTTTTGAGACAAATAGAAAATTTTGTGGTCATCATGCGAACTTGGCGATCAACTGTGAAACCAATTGACTGATTGATCATTTTGAGAAGAAGAAAAATTTCCAACTCTCTAGAACTATCAACTCGAACTGCCATCTGAAACCTCAAGAGCTATAAGCATCGAATTTACTTTTTATATTTTATATTTTTTTATCAAGACCTAGGAAGCAAAGAACAAAGTAAGAATTTGAAGAAAATCAGAGAAAATGCATCGCGAAATTCCAAGCACAACGCATTTTGCAAAATACCTTCTATTTGGCCTCAATTTCCTCACCTTTGTAAGTATTTTGTGAAATCTATCTTCGTTCAACCACCTGCTTATCTCTCATTAGTGAGCGCATCAGTCTAACCTTTAACTCACTCAATATTCAACCACCAGTCACTCGGCGCCCTACTACTGGCCTTGTCGCTATGGGTTCGCAGCGACTCTGGCCTCTGGGTTTACACGGAAAATTTGTCCATTGAACGATACTATTGGGCTTGTTACTTTGGCATGGCAGCCGGAGGTCTACTGTTTTTGATATCGTTCGTCGGCTGTCTTGGATCTCTCCTCGAAAGTCGTCTTTTATTTGGAATAGTAAGTACCTGATTATCTCTTTATTATCTAATAAATTGTTAACATGAAGTTTGATAATCTAACCTGCCTCTCAATTAACTACCGCCAACACAGCACACCGCCTTGGCCGTCATCGCGCTCGTTTGTGAGATCACACTTCTGGTCTTCGTATTCCGGATGCCGGGTGGTGATCGGCTTCAAGCGGAACTAGCTTACGAGCTTAAATTGCATATTGATATCTTGGAATATTCAGCCAAGTCAAGAAACTTCCTCGACCTCATACAACTTAAACTGCAATGTTGCGGCGCCTACTCATTTGTAGACTACAAGAACATGCAAATGCCAGTGCCCCAATCGTGTAGTAACGATCTCACAAACAACATCAACTACAGGAGTTGCGGCGAAATGCTTAGAAGGTATCTCGAAATTAGAGGTGGCATTATGGGCGGCCTAGCGCTCGCCCTGGTTCTTATGCAATTAATTACCACTGGCCTTTCTCTTGCCTATTGCAAGTTGAACAAGAGAACCAGACTGACCATCTAACCAACAGGTGAATAGAACTTCAATTTAGTGCGTTCAAACAAGAGCATATTTACACCTCTTTCAAGTAAAGTCTCAATAACCGCGTTACTCTTATCAGTTGCAGAAGAAGGATTTTTACTCTCTATCAAGTTCAACTCACATGCTACGCAAGTCAATAGAATCAACTCGTACGAGTTTTTGTCGGAGTGTATAATCGATTCAGTTACTTATTTAAGATAATGTTTAGCTAATCTATCCTGGTTACAATCAATAAAGCCTCTCACTAGTAGATAGCTCGCGTGGATAATTGCGTTAACGGTCACTCCCTCGATGGATTTGAAGAGATTGAGCAACAGGTTTGCAGTCTTCAATTGATAATCTAACATCCTATGAAATTTGAATAAATAACAGGCATAAATAACATGGTGAGTGAGACCCAAGCGAAGGGCCAGTTTGGAATTGAAAGGGTTTGTCAGATCCTCCATGGCCATCCTCCAAAAATCGACACATAATCTAC
>WNKI01000004.1:1067594-1117485 GCA_015350385.1 Aculops lycopersici | reverse complement strand
TTCGATCCGCATCTTCATACAGTTGCTGGATCTCATCCTCTTTGGCTTGCAAATCTACCATTGGCGGAAATTTACTGGCAAAATATTGTTCTAGGTCAATCTCAGACTCGCTATTCACCAGCATAGCAACTTCATTCTCCTCGACGCCCTGATAGTCGTAGTTTGAGTTTTCTAGATCATTCAATTTTGTTACTAACCAGTCGAATATAACTAGTAAACCTGTAGCTGCTTGACGAGTTGTCACAGAAACCAATGCAGATTTAGTCACCGATCTTATGTATGGATAATCTAGAAGAGTGAGGGCCTCTGGTACATCCTTTTCCAATTTTGTGACTTTGAAATTAGGTATGAATCTTCCGATTAGAAATTCGAATATTCTACTGGATTCAGTGGTACTAACAGATGAGAAGAATCTTTTTGCCTCTGGTATGGGAAATTGTGGTGCCTGCGATTTGAGATATTCAACGAGGTTTTCGAACATCCTCGATTGCTGGTCCCGATCTGGTGCTGGCTTGGAGGTTGTTTGAAATTTTCTTTCGGTTGCAAAGCCAGACAAATAAGATTTCTTGGATGTGCTAGTTCCGACTTGAAATGGCCTTTTGTTCTGAGGTGTAAATAGATTGGCCTTCTTCACGGTGACGGGTATACCTGAAGATGACCGGACAAAACTAGTTGATCCGTCGCCGAATTGTGTAGGCCGTCGAACACTTGTCGACATAGGTAGTCTGCTGGTGAACATGATGTTAGATTTTAATTAAAATCGTCAGGTATAATTTCCAGGTCTAGGTATAATAGTAGAATACGTATCTTACAAGATATAAAAATTCTGGGTTGAGGTAACAACAGGTTTTGAGCTGCGCGTGTGAAAACAAGGCAAAAATGGCGGTTGACGATGCTCCATCGGTCAGCAGCGCCACAACTGTCATCTACTGCCTCATTGTAAAAGAGAGGACCAGGGCGCATCGCGTGCAGAAAACTGGTCAATCTCAATAATTCATGTTGTGATATAAGAATACTATCATTGATCTAAATTTCAACTATGTCTCAACCAGCACCTCTCGATGAGGAGGAGATAAAGAATTTCATCAATGAAAACTATAGCCTCAAGACAGATCGCAGCCTGTTCATAAAGCCTACCTGTGAATTTATTTCAGATATATATGGAAAATTTTTAGATGACGTGCAACCATGTTGGCGCCAGGGACCCAAGGGTGCCAAGTCCGAGCCAAATGTTAGACATTACATGCTTATGGGTATTACATCTGTCATCCGCAAGTATGACCTATCTGAACCGAAGTTCAATCTGACCGATCTATTGACTCCAACACGGAAGAGGACTACAGCCTTCCTCAATATTCTTATCTATGTCAAGATATCGATGGAAGAACTGAAAGAACAAATCCAGCAAAAAAGCACAGAACTATCATCGAGAAGAGAGCAACAAGGAATCATTGATAAGGAACTCCAGAAAGCACGCTTATATCATGAGGACACTTTAGTGAAGCAAGCGAATGCACCATCGGAGGATAAGCTAAAGCGTGAGTTACTGGACAAGAAGAACGTATTTCAGGCTGTGGAATTGAAGTCGAAGGAGGTTGAATCAGAGGCTAAGAGCATAAAAGACTCGATCAAATCCCAGCAAGAAAGGATACTGCGAAAGCGTGTTGAGATTGATGCCCTAAAGAAGGAGATAGATGAGCCAAAACGACGTAAGGAGACTATCAAAGAAGTATTAAATTTGCGGGAGAAAGTAGCCGCTGCTAAAAGCAAGTATGAATTACAAAGTTCCGACATCATCATCGAAAAGAACAAAGATGCAGCCGCTCTAGATAGAGATAGAACCATAGCGAAGGATGCGATCGCGGAAGAAAAAGTTGAGATTGATTCGATCAAGAAAGAAATCAGTGATATAAACGCTGAACTCATTCAGATTGAGGCTAGAAAACATCATGCTATGGAACAATGTGGGGTATTTTGTGACAAATTGAGGCAACGTTATGATGCACTACTCAAGAAGAAGGCACAATCAGATGCAAGAACACAAGAGTATCTATGTAACTACGTCAAATCTACCAAGAAGATCTCCTCTTTTCTAGGTTTACAAGACACTGATCTGTCGCTCAACGTTACATGTCTCGCCAACTTGCAGCTTGACCCAGTACCTAATCTAATGAACCACTCTAACCACATATCTTCACAATTGGACACTACAAATCTTGCTCTGCCGCGAATGGACACGACTTATGTCAAGAAAGTCGGTGGATAAGAATAAAATTTATTATTGTTCTGCAGCAGTATCGGTTGATGTGATTGTTGTCATCGTTGTCGTATCTGTGTCTGACATCAAATTTCTCGATCTTAGTCTGTCGAGACGTTTTTGCAAATGTGAATTGCTCGTTTCTAGCTCCTCAACTCTAGCTTGTAATTCACGAGATTCTCGCTTAATTTTACGAATCTCAGCCTTCATATCACCCTCATTAGTCTCCGCCTCTTTGAGGGATTCTTTGTAACGAGCGACTTGACTTTCTAATCTGGCACAGGTAGTTTGTAGAACAGCATTCTCTTGCTCGGCCATCTTCCACTTGTAATGGTATTCTCTGGTTTGTTTGTTGGTCTCTCTTGTTGTCGCAATGTCGTCAGCGACAGGTACTCTATTCTGGAGTTCCTCTCTGGCTTTCTCCGACTCTTCTAATAGCTTTTTGTGTCTCTCTAGTTCATCTCTCAATTTGGCCTGCTCTTCATCTTGCAGTTTCAATCTTTCATCAAATTGCAATTTCGTGGAAACCAGCTCCTGTGCTAGTTCTTTGTGATCTCGTTTGAGTTTCTCATGTTCTCTTGTTCTACATCGCAAGTCCTTTTGCAATAATTTATTGTTTTCTTCAAGCTCCTCGAAGTCATCTTTTAAAGCTTCAATTTGATATACATACTCCATTGTCACTAATAGATCCGATAAAACTTCTAGGGTTTCATCTGTTGATTTTGGAAGATGAATCCATTACTTGTTGTGAAGTGTAGCTTGCCTACAAATAACAGGCAAAAAATGACAGAGCTTTTGTGAAGCGCGGCCGAAGCCGTGCAACAGAACTCGCAGTAAAATTTACAACATGCGCGTGGAATATCCAAGATTTAATGAATAATCACTCAAAAGTGCTGGAATTATTTTACATCTCCATCTATTAATCACTTTGAAGTATTACATAATGGATTACAAAAATCCAGGTTTCGACTTGGCCTCCCATCTAACGTAAGTATCGCAGGATGTCAAGTTTACAAATTATAGAAATGACAACAGACAACTAACGCGAAAACCATCTTCCCCATAACAGCAAATCTACTGAGGCCGATGCGGAAAACAAGGGATCCCATCTGCCTACGGCTATTAAAACAGGTACCACAATTGCTGGTATGATATTTAAAGATGGTGTTATTCTGGGAGCCGACACTAGGGCCACAGAGGGATCCATTGTAGCGGTAAAGAATTGTAGCAAGATCCACTATATTGCCAAGAACCTCTACTGTTGCGGTGCCGGTACGGCAGCCGATACTGAATATGTAACTCGTATGGTATCCTCAGATATGGAATTGAAGAGACTCGAGGCGGACGAGGAGATTATGCCTGTCTTGTTGGCAAAGACCCTGATGAAGAGGTACTTATTCCAATATCAAGGTCACGTTAGTGCAGCATTGATTCTAGGTGGTTTCGACAAGGGTGGGCCTCAACTTACTTCGATTCATCCTCATGGTTCAACCGATAGTTTGCCCTATGTTACTATGGGGTCAGGTAGTTTGGCCGCAATGGCCGTGTTTGAGGCTAGATTCAAGCCACAAATGGAGATGGCTGAAGCCAAGAAGCTAGTTAGGGATGCGATTGCTGCCGGGGTTTTCAACGATCTTGGCTCCGGGAGTAACATTGATCTGTGCGTGATTACAAAAGACAAGGCAGAGCATTTGAGACCTTATGAGCTTGCAAACATTCGTGGAGTTAGATCAGGCAATTACAAGTATCCAGTGGGCACTACGCAAGTATTAAAGTCTACAAGAATTCCAATCGAAGTTGTATCGACTGTGGTACAGAGAGAGGAGCCAATGGAAGAATAGGTTGTCACAAAACAAGTAAATGACAAATTTAACTCATTTGGATATAACCATAAGAGGTAGAACTTTATTGTAAGAGCTTTAATTTGTGGTAGCCGGCCATATACTCCTTATAGTGTTTGTCGGCTTGAACCAACAGGTCTCCAACTTTCTTTCTAAACTCGTCTATGGATTCGTCGCTCTCTAACTTTTCACGCTCTATTCTCAACTCTTCAAGCTCATTTGCTAGTTTTAACTCATCTTTCTTTAGAATATCAAATTGTTGTTGAAGTGATTCATATTGCTCGGCAAGCTGGCGATTGCAGGATTTCCTTAGCTCTATTATGTCAGTTATGAGGTCAGCTTCTACCTTTAGAGCCAGAGTTGAATTTTCATGAGCCAAGGATTTCTGTTTGAATTCCATACCTCTCATCAAGTCATGTAAGTCTTCTAGTTTTATAAAATTAGTTATCATTATCAATTGCTCATGTTTCGCGCGTCTAGTTTTCTCCTTGAGTTCTTTCAAAACTCGTTCACTTTCCTCATCGAGTTTCTTGTAACGCTTGAGACATTCTAAATATTCCTTCTTTGCAGATATCTTTAAGTCTGCATTATTACCTAGTTTAGCCTTCAGCTCTTCAAGATCTCTCTTAAGAGGAGCAAGTTTCTTCTTTTCCTCCAGTAATTTCGCAAGTCTAACCTTGCGTTCTGTAAGTTGCTTCTGGTGTTCTTGGAGGTTGAGGCTCGATTCGAGATTTAGATTCTCCTTCTCTTTCTCCAAGGATTGGCGCTTGGCTTCAACCTTCTGCTTAAGCTCTAAAGTCTCTGGAACAGGAGCCTTGTCGAGATATGGACCAGAAACTCCAGTCAGGAGCCCTTTGAAGAATGTAATGCAAGTTAAAGTTGCAACGCAAAATACCACGTATAGTATCATGAGTTGAATTTCACCTTCCTTCATCTCATAAACAGGTATATAGTCCATGATATTGAAGGGCTCGCCCTCATCCTCATCTACAAAGTCTAGCTCTTTATCTATATCTTCTTGGTGTAGCCTAGAATGGTGCGGGACGGTTTTCATGTCAGGCTGTTCTGTTCGAGGTTCCTCAACAGGTGAGGCTGTGGTTGGTACCATTGTTGTTGAAGTCGACTCTTTGAGGACCTCGAGTCCGGTTGTTTCATCAAGTTTAGGTCTGAGATTTTCCGTTTCTACTAGGAGGAAACTTGTGGCTTCGGGAGTTATTTCGGTTGGACTAGCAGGCGTTGTAGTGGCAGAAGATTCAGACACTAATTCGGGCATAGAAGGCTGCGTGGTTGTTGTTGTGGTTGTTGTTGTTGCTGTTGTCATTTGCGTTATCGTCTCTGATTCACTAATTAAGGTTGGCAGGTTTGCGACATGAGCTGTTGTAGTCTCGGAGAAGCTATCTGTATCAGACGCTAATGTTGATTGTTGAGTTCGTTGCTTCGGTTGGTTGATCGCTGGTTCGGCATTCAATGGCGATATTTGAGTGATAGGAACCTGTGTTATTATCTCGGGAGTTTTCGCTTCGGAACTTACATCTAGTTTGCTCTTGATAGACGATGACTTGGCATCTTCAGGAATATCGAGTTTCGGCTCGGATGATAGCTCGGCTCTATCTAGGGTCTCATTATCACTATTTTTCGGCGTATCATGGGTGGTTGTCTTGTTTATTACAGGAGCTACATCAATCGATAAGATTGGCGAGCCTCTCAAATGCGAGCTAATTCTGCTAGCCTCATGATCTAAGCTGACCTCATTTGCGTCAGACTCTGGATCAATGTTTTTATTGTCTTCTAGCTTCGCCTCAGATGCGGAATCTCTAGTAACCGAACCAGACGTAACTGGTACCTCGGTCGACGACTTCTCGGACATTTCTGTCGTTGTTATTGATTCGATTGGCTCCTCTTCGTCGAGTAGTTTGTCCTCTGTCAGGTTGATTTCGTTTATCTTGGAATTTAGATCCTCATTTGGATTTAGATCATTGTGAGAAGAGAATGGCATATTGTAGATAGGGTGTGTTTCTTTATCATCATGAGGTTCCCAAGAAACTGATTCATCGACTATCTCATAGGATCTTGCCTCAGCCACCATGAATGCAGAATTCGACACAGGCCTCTTCTCATTCTGCCTATTGATCAACCGTGGTTTTCGTCTCATTGCACCCAGAAAGGGTCCGCTCTCCACCGGCCGAGCTCTTGGAGGTTCGTCTTGTCTAATTGGGTCATCATTTAGCTTGACATCCAATAAAGGGTTCTGCTCCGGCTGAATCTGGGGTAATGGGCTTGTTTGTTGTTGCTGAAGATTGATTGCTGGCTGTTGTTGTTTGTGTTGTTGAGGTGGCTGTAAAGGTAAATTTGATTCTTTAGATTGAACTTGCTGAGTTATTGCCGCTAGCTTACCATCCAAAATGGACGGTTGTTGGGTTACATGTGGTGGTTGCTGTTCCTTTGGAAGTTCCCTTCTATTGAGCAAGTCGCTGGTACTCGCCTCAGCGCAATGGAATGCATCCAATCTCACTAGGGTTGCTACAATTAATAAATAATAGAGGGGGTGACTCATAGTTCTATGAGATCATGTTATAGAATTTATTGATAATATAGATCTAGAAGTAGAAAGAGCCGAAGGCAAGAGGTAAAAGAGAAAAATTTCAGTTTTGTTTTTTCAAGTTTGTCATGCGTGACACGTTGAAGTTTAGTGACGCGCACGCTATCTCTATGGAGCTCTTTGTGTGTTGTCGATTCCAGTGCCGAGTTTGAAGCAAACACAAACTTCTATTTGACAGCCACATGTTGCAGGTGCCATCAGAATGATTCACAATGGTTATGACGATTCAACAACTGCAACCACCACTACATCTGCACAGCATCATGATTTTAGTTTCGTTAGTTCACTTTGTCGAATGGCTTACTATTTGGGAGGGGGAAGACGCTCCAGTATCCTGATAGATGCATGGTAACGAGGGGGAAAGTGCCGGCGGTTGAAACTACCACCTACACTAAAGTTCCATGGTTCTGGAAGAAAAGATTCGAGAAACTTCTTTTCACTCCTCTTATAAACTCCCACCACTCCTTCCATTATTCATCTAGTCCCGTGCTAGCAGTGCAAACGTACTAAACTTGTGGCAAAGTTTGACGTGTCAGTTGTAAACTAACTTCCGAACCATTCACGGTACGATTTTTTAAGGTCAAAGTAATCAAATTTAGCCTAGCTCCAATAGATCCGTCAAACATACAGTCAAGAATCTAATAAGACATCCAATAAAAATATCTATTTCATCATGTCGAAGCCAACCTTGGGATACTGGGATATTCGTGGACTAGCCACACCAATCAGGTACTTGCTAGAGTTTGCTGGCGTCGAGTACGAGGAGAAACTCTACCATTGTGGACCACCACCAACTTTTGACCGCAGTGAGTGGCTTAATGAGAAGTTTAATATCGGACTTCTGTGCCCCAACCTGCCCTATCTGATTGACGGTGACATCAAAATCGGACAAAGCGCGGCCATCATGCGTCACTTAGCTCGCAAGCACCAGCTAGATGGCAAGACTGAGGCCGACAAGGTACGAGTTGACGCAATTGCCGAGCAGCTGCGCGACTACCACATGGATTACGTGCGTGTCGTCTACAACCCAGAGTTCTTAAAACTCAAGGAGGGCTACTTAGAGAACTTGCCCAACAAGCTCAAGTATTTGAGCGAGCTCATGGACGGTAGAAAGTTTGTTACTGGCGACTATGTCACCTATGCCGACTTTGTCCTCTTCGAGTATCTGGAATTCCAGTCGCACTTCGTCAAGGACCTTCTCAAGGACTACCCAGTCTTGGATGAGTTCCACAAGCGCATCTTGGCCTTGGAGGCCATTGACAAGTATTTCAAGTCGCCGAGAGCGATCAAGTACCCATTCAATGGAGGTCCTGCCATGTTTGGCGGCCCGTACTCAGATCAGATGTGCAAGGAGTGATCAGGAAGAGGGTTCCGATCTATGCAAAGGTAACGATCGGGTAACTCATGGGACTGATTTTGTCGCAAAAACGAGAAGCTAATAAAGTACAAAGTGGTATTTGCAGTTATGGCTCGCTATTAACAGAACCGCCAGAGATATTACGATTTGGAATGTGATCTTTACTTTATAACATTAGCATTTTGTTGCGCTTTTGTGTAATTCTAATTAAGGTATTACTCCTTGTTTTTGTTTCTCTTCACAATTTCTTCTCAAGTGGCCTGGTGTAAATCCATCCATCGCCTGATGGCTCGAAATATCGTGATTTCCAACCAACACCTGTGTCCTGACGTTCCTTCAAAAGATCTCGTTGCCTCCGCTCGATGAATGATTTGGCCTCTGTTGCACTATTTACATCATGTGACTTCAATGCTCGAGTCACCTCCTTCCAAACATTTCTCGATTCAAAGGAATCCTGAGATCCGATTGGGCGAACTCGCTTCTTGATGACTGATAAGTTTGTTGTATCCACGAAGACCTGTTGGTCGCTTGAATTCGGAGATTTTGCGTACATGATTCCGTTCCATTCACCATCAACAGTCAGGCATGGCTGCTTGTTGGGTCTTAATATTTGACCGGTGACTCGATGTTTCTTTCCGCCATAGAATGGCTTCATGACAAACTCTAAGCTTGCCGAGTAGCCAGTTTGTTTGCACGTAATCTCGACCGCACCGCCAAGTTCGACCCAGGGAGTTGTCAATATACTCCTACCATATGCGCTAGGGAAGGTGCAAATGTACTCTTCGTTGTGTTTCAATAGCTTTATAACTCCTTGGCCAACATTATGGACACCAATAGAGAGGCCTAAATATTTTGACTTTGTATAAATATGTGCACAACATGATATAAGTTTTTGAGGATTTTCGGCATAGAATGCTGAGACTGGCGGATGGTGCGAAACTTGTTCGGCAACAAATAATAGACTATCTTGAGGTAACTGCTTAGAGAACTCTTCAATATCACTAACAACAGTTGACTGTTTACTTTTATCCGGTTTGTTGGTCGCCTTCTTCTCTTGTTGCTGAGATTTACCAGCTAAATTGATATTGGCATTGATATCACTGTTTCCTTGGTTATTATCATCATCTTGCAATTGCCAATGACAGAGGAATATTTCGCCCAATATTGGATTGTATGGCTTCTTTGCAACTGAAGACCTTCGACCTGCATGGAAGGCGGATAAGTACCATCTGACTAGTGCAATCATTCTAGATTCTGGCGTTTCATTATCAGGTATCGATGAGAATAGATCTGGATGGGCGAAGAAATCGGCGTACATTTCGAGTAAAGACCTTCGTTCCAGAATGAATGTGGGTAAAACAACTTTGGTTAGGTCCATTCCTATTCTTATCTGGGATAGGAGATGCTTAATGATGCTACCTTGTCCCTCGAGACTACCGAGATCCTCTTCCTCCTCCTCATAGAGAGCATCCCAGTCAATACTTCCATCATCGATACTATTTGTCGCCATCTTTGATCATAAATACCAATCTCTGGTATGTTTAATTCCTATTGCTATCGCCGCCGTCGCTTGGTTATCGTTGCTCTTAGTTTCTCCTATTGGATAGATGATCTAGTTGTATATAATAACAAATGAGGTAAATATGAATTGTGTGATAATTTAATTTGGTGAGTTTCTGATCAGTTGATGCTGATCATAATGGTGTGATATGGATATAGTCGTTATAGGGATTTCAAGGTTCCAACCTCAATATCTAACAGATCCCATCGACGCGCCTGGAAATTAATATCGATTTTCTCTCCCTCTTGCAGACAAGAGAAAATATTCCACCTAAGCGAGAAGAAAGCCATTGAAGCTGTAACACACTGCCGCATAGCGTTTGTGAAACGGCTTAAAGGCGGAAAGTGCTGTTGTTGCAAATGTAATCGCATTCCGGCATGCAGTAAAAGCAGCTGCGGTAGCAGTAGCAGGGGCAGTAACGTTCACATCGTTGGTCCGCTCTATGACCGTAAGGCTATTCTACTACGATAGAGTCCATCCTCACCTGAATTTAGTTGCCTGTGCTCACTTCAATGACAAAAATCTGTCAATCTCATTCAAATCGACAGGTGTGGGTGTGATTTGTGTTACACGCCCGACGCTCGAAGAAAACACTTGGTCGTCAGTGTTATAACTTCGGTCAATCACTACAATAAGTGCACGCGAATCGATTGGGTGTGACAGTGTGAGCCCGACTAGTCGCTTAGCGAACTTCATGTGACAATTCGCCGACGAATCGTGCGAGCTGTTTGCCATTGGCTTCGTGTTAAAGAGTCAAACTCTTTCTTGGCGATGATATGGCCATAAATTCCACATTTGCACGAGCAATAGCATCTATCTAAAGACAATGTCCCCAGAAAATTTCAGTATATTCATAAAGCTCTCGCTCTCTCTCTCGAGGATATCTGGCCAAAGGGATACGTTTATCACATGGATGTGAAATTCATCATGAATAAGTCAAGTATTATCTAGTGTCGTTGCGTAAGCGCTTTATCCGTTAGAACAGGTTTTGACATTTGTAGGCAAATAGCATATAATGGCGCAACATACACATTAAAGAGAGAGAGAGTAGCTAAAATGTAGCTAACATACTATCAAGCTATGACAGGTAGAGATACAAACAAACAGCTTAGGAAAATATCATGGAGTTTGTGTGGATACTACAAGCAAGAATTCCCAAGCTAAGAAATTGAAACAGTCCCTCAAAAACAGAGACTCTATTGGCTCCTTGACTCGACAACCCAACTGCCCAACTGCCCAATCGACCTCGACTATGAGGGCGCCTTTGGAATGCAAACAAAGGTTAAGCTCGCACCAGAGGGCGAGAAGTAAAATTAAGATCTTGGTAAGTGAATTTAAACTGCAAGTCAAAGCATACAACAACAGGTTGATATTGCTGAATTAGAGTTCACTCACCATGGTTTTTGATATAACGACCAAGCAACTTTCACTGTAAAACTTTTCCCCATTGGTCACAATGTGTGGTAGCTGTAGAGGTGGCAATTATAACTTAAGCAAGAGCATGATAATAATGATGATGTTGGCTGATTATGATCGACTAGCGCGAGTAATTTCCTATCAACATCCCCTGCCACAAATGGCCGCAATCTATCCATGGTCACAATTGAAGACGACTGCGCGAAGACCGAGCGGATACCTCGCCGTATTGTCTCGCCAATTGTTCGGCGAGACAATGCAGTGCAAAAATTGTGACATGTCGGTGATTCAGTTGTGATCCTTGTCGATCTAGATTGTTTACGCGACTCGAGTTAGCATTTTCTAGTCACCGCAAGTTCAGTGGCCTGCTTTCACCTAGTTTCCTCGACTTTCAAGCTCTAATGACATAAACAACTCAACCTAGTGTAAGAAAACCAAGAACAACAACAGCGGCGACTGCTGCAACTCAATTGCTGCTTAAAGACCGTTAGATAGGCGGACACGCATGCAGGCAGGCGAGACGCGAGCAGTCAAACAGCAATGGATAGGCAGAAATGGAAACGCAAATGAACTCATTGAGAGGGTGACTTATTGAGTGACTGACTAGTGAGTGGAAGTATTTTCTACTAGCACGGCATTTGTGTTGGCATGAAGTTGCTTTTCGGCTATTGCATAAGCCACTAGCATTAGTCGAGATAGGGTGACAATTTGAATAGTTCCGTATAGTGCCCCCCCCCCCCGTCAAGAGTGTGGGTTTGAACTCAGGATAATATCAAGGGGCCGCTTACAAGCCAGAAGCAAGCTTTCTCTTTTATATGCCCGTTTTCTCAAGCTCGCCTCAATCTCCCATGAACCCGCCCACGAGACATCGACGGCAAGTTCTGGGCGAATCTAAACAGTGGCGCGGGGTTCTAGTCTTTACTATCTCGACGCCGCCGCCGCGAGCTTATCACAACTGCCATCCGTAGCCAACGTCTGCTAGTTAGGGCCTAAAGGCGCGACGAATGCCGCGAGTTGTCTCTATCTCTGAGACATGAGCAAATGTGAATACTCGATTGTTGGAGCGAGTCGATGAACGGAGCCAATTGATAGTAAATGCGGTTGAGTTTCGAGCGCATTGGCACGTATCAAGTTTTTTTTGTAACAACGTTCAAAGAAGAGATTGAAAAGAATCTCTCAGAAGCTTGTAACAAATCTGCAGACACTTTGCTCATGATTAGAGGGAGAGAGAGAGAGAGTTTTCATTGTTAAGCTTGACAAATGAGGACTTTGCAGCGATAGTAATAAGAAGAGACTAGACGAAACTAGACAGTGTAAAAGTTCGAACCCGTCAGCCGGTAGGGCAAACAGCCATTGAGCAAACAGTAAGTACAGTCGCGCTAGTGGCGACATCAACGACGAGTTTGTGCAGAATGTAAAACATTTCGCCCTCCCCATCACTCATGCTCGTGCTACGCAAGGGATCAAAAGTGAAAACATCTACGACCACAGCCACTAAGCAACAAATGTCACTAGACGATTGGTCAGATTAAGAGATCTACTACACTGGTGTCCAATCATATAAATATGTCATCCTTGCTTCCCAGTAATCGCGGCCAATAAAGCCAGCTCGTGATTTCAAGATAAAATTGACGTCGGTCGAAGTTTCATGCAGCAACATTAATCTTGATACATAATTAATTTCCTCGCCAGTCAATAGTGCGTGCGCAACCCAAAGCTTTCACGAAACCGGCAGCGAGTTGGCCAACTAGTGGGTATAACAACAATAACAAATCCTAGCGACTATCGAGCGAACTTTTATCGGTTAACGTAAGACCATTTATCGTCAAGCGATCATCGGCCAGTCGAAAAATCAAGTAGTGGCATTCGTATCGCTTAAACGTTGAAAAAAAAAGTTGGATATATCATCAGCTGATATAGTAACAGAGTGAACAACAAGAGCAAAATGAGCGACCTGGTGGATATGACCCCAGAGGCGAGATGGAGACACTTGCGTGAGAATGGCAAGATACCTGTTGATTTGGTGAGTGGAAACTCGATTGATGAAAAACCTACCTGGTTCGACGAAACCCGATGGCTTAGGGCCAAGTTATCGATTGAGAAATATTACGTTGGTGTTACTTTCTCCTCGTTCACCGGACTCTTGCTGATCCTCCAGCTACCCGAGGGTCTAGAGCCTCTGCTAGCGACAGGTAACTCAAAAGATGTCCCCTCGTTGCATAAGAGATATTTGAACACAGTGTTGCATGTCAACAGTTGGTATGATGATGATATCTTCAATCCCGAAACAAAGGGCTACAAGTCTATTCGTCAGGTGCGAGCTATGCACAAGAAAGTTCAAAGTTTGATGAATGAAAAGTTCAAAACACCAGGTGACGACGGTAAGCAGAGATATTGGTACAATCACTATGATGTCTCTATGACCCAGTTTGCCTTCATTGGTCTCGCAATGATTTATCCCGAAAAGTCGGGATTGATTGCAGCAACCGATGTGGAAAAGGAGGATATAAATTACTATTGGCGAGTCCTCGGCTATCATATGGGTGTAGCCGATGAGTTTAATTGTTGCCGATTCGACAAGTATGAAGATATCAAAAAGTTTCAGCAACTTATTTTTCAACACGAGTTTTTAGATAAATTTAACACGTTGCCCTGCGAAAAGGGACTCGAGATGACCAAGTCCATCGTCTTGGCTCTAAAGTATTACGTCCCCCTTGCAACCTTCAACTCACTATCACATTGGTGGAAGGATAAGTTTCACTTCAATGGCTACGAGCCCCAGCCGATGACATTGAAGGAGCGAGCATTAGATATTCTCAACAAATTGTCCTTTGGTCATTTGATGAAATACGAGACCTTTCTAAGACTATCAACTAAGATTCAGAGGAAACGATTCGCTGAGCGCTTGAAGAACAAGGACAAGGTGTATCAAGATTTGAAGGAGCAGTACAAGGATCGCACCGACCTCACCTACTATAGCGACCGAGTCGACTATTTTGATAAGAACACCCTGACCAAAGCCGAAGAGGCCAGCGCTAGTTCCGCAAAACCCCAGGACGACCCAAACAACAATAGTCAAGCTGATAAAAAGATAAACGAGAAAAGAATACCTAGCGGCGGATGCCCATTTGGATTTGAAGCGGGGATTCCATCGGTGGATCCTCAACAACAACAGCAGCAGCAGCAGCAAATGATTGCGTCAGCATGAATCAATTTGACAACGCGCTAGGCGCATCAAGTTTAAACGTTTGTTAAAATGGTCTAACACTAATGGATGCACGTGATTGTTGATTTTATTCTCATCATCCATCTCGATTATGTAAAATTAATTGATTAATATATCGTTCTTAGTTATTAGATTTGTGCGTTGCCTTGGAATTAATTAATTGTATCTTGTTCGGTCTTGCGTTGCTTAAATACTTGAGAGGCAAATAAATTAATCTTGAGTTGCCTTTTGTCTTGGAATTGCCACTAATGTGACCATTATGAGGCCTTTTCCGCTTAGTTACCGAGCCATTTAATGCTGAATCCTTGATACCCATTGATTGAAGCCTCTTCATGCTTGCAAAGTGGTTCTTCAATGTGGAAAAAACAACATTTGGTTGTCCATTGGCCACAAACTTGACGGGCAAATTGTAAATCTTTGACGGCCTCGGCTTGCCAGCTCCTTGCCTCTTGGCGCCATTCTTTTGCTTTCCCTTCGTATCGCCGTTCGAAGCCGATATTCTCTTGATATCAATCAAATTATCGCTATTTGACTGACCAAAAGTTGTTACCGAGGCTGGTCTCGTAGTTGTGGTTGTGGATGTAGTTGAGGCTAATGATAATGATGAGTCTAAAGTTTGAGCAACTAGTGATGAGATTGAGGGAGCTGATGAGGTTATGTTGCCAACTATATTAGCTGCAGAATAGAACAGAGAGCTTGCCAGTTGTTTTGATATTGAAGCAGCCATTGAAGCCTGAGCTTGCGGCGAGTTAGATTTTGTAGATTGATTTCCAATTAAAGAATTCTTTTTCACCTGCTGGTGTTGTTGTTGTTGCTGCTCAACAAGTGGACTCTTGATTGAGTTTGTTGATGGAGCTGCGGTCGCTCGCTGGATGAATACAAACTTGAAATTAGAGCCTCTCGATCCATTCGTAGCGGTTGAATTAAAAGCACTCGGGAGGAGAGTTCCATTTGAGGCTTTTAGTAGCGATTGCTCAAGGAGTTTCTTCAATCTTGCATTGCTAATCTTCGATTTACTTGGCTGCGATCTCCTAGGTTGCTGATGTTCTGATTGCAACTGGGTGCTGGTTGAGTTGATTTTTTCCCAATTATTGACTGGGCTAGAGACTTGTCGATGATGAATACTATGGGCAGCCTTGTCGAGAAATTTGAACGACGATCTCTTGCTTGGGCCAACCAGGTGGAGTTTGAATTGTTGCCTTGGCTCCGCTAGCATGAGCTCTTGTCTCTCAAACTCATCATTTGATCGGCCACTACGGTCCACGGTTGTGTTCAACGTCAGATCATCATCATTTTCATCAACTCTTCTGATTAGAGTTTCATTTTGAGCTACATTTTTCAAGCAATAAACTACCTGTACAGCGAGCGAGAGTAAATGTGACACTAATAAACTGGCCACGATGATCTTGATGATAACAACCGAACTTTGTGATCTGGTCACCATTCTGGCTACCTGAGTTTTGCCTCCCTTCAATGATGGCGCAGCGACAATTCTACTTCCACTTCTCTTCTTTAGTGAGTTTCTTTCTAACAATCTTTTGTGTTGCATGAGCTTTCCCGCTTCCTGTTCTATCAACAGGTGGTTGTAGTTGTTGTGGTTGTAGTCGCTTGCATCCATGACGGACGTACAACTCATCGATGAAAACGAACCTGAGTGAGGGGGAGTGAGGAATTATGGGAAGTTAGTGAGAGTTTACATAAAGGATTTGTTGGGATAAGAGTGGATCTCTTCGGGGAAAACGACAGGCAGTTTTCGTTTGTTTCAAAAAAACTTCAACGACAAAGGATATCGAAGGGTGAAATCGTCGTACTTGGATCATTCACTTGCTGATTGATTTTTTTCCTCTTGCTCTGGTGCCCGTGACGAATCAATTATTACGTGATCCTGAATAGAGAGACGAAGAGAAAGACAGAGTGCGAGCTCGAGTTCGAAACTCCAACTGAGCCCCCACCTGTCACACAAACACGCGATTAAACACACAACTGAACGAGAATAACAGCAAGCCACTATCCTCTGTTGATTTGCTCTCACCTCGCCTTGCTAATCTTATTCCTTGGAGCGAAGCTCGAGACGCCTCAAATCAAATCAAGAGAAACTTTTGCAGTTTAGTTTGCTTGATTCTTGGTTTTAGTAGTTCAGTGGTGCTGCAGCCCCAAGTAAAGGTGAACTTTTTTGTATTTAATGAGGGAGTCAAACTTTTGTTTGTGCGAGTGCGAGTGTGAAAATGATACGAGTCAGGCATCTATTAAGTTGCTCTGTTCATCATTTCAAACAACAGGAATGGCAACAACAATGCACAATGCGAAGTAAAATTGAGTTAGGAAGGGAGTGAGTGTAAGTTGAGAAATTAATATAGCAAATTGATTTTTTACCTTTTGTTGCTAAAAAGCTTGCCCTGGAGCAGGTTAATAAAAGGTTCGTTTCAGCCTTGTTCTTGGTCGAAAGGGAGAGCTAATGCGCGCGCGCCGGAAGTTGCGGTTGTCTGGAATTCTTCAGGTGGGGCGCGCGTAGGTGTCGTTGCGTTTATGTGTGTTGCTGAAATTTTCTCTCTTCCTGTCGCTCGGCCACCAACAAAGCAGAATAAAATTCAATGCCCTTTCTTCCTATGTTCAGGTGAACTATGGATATATGAGACTCCCACTGAACGACTGACTGATGGTTTAGCTCTGACTGACTGACAGTGTTTATTTAAGATAAAAAACACAGATAGCTCGTGTTAGTTCGTCCTATGCAAAGAAGTCGTCGTCTTTTTGCACATTTAGGCACTGAACTTAAGAGAAACAGTTTAGGTTACACACAGACACAATGCGAGCGACCTGTTGGAGTGCGTACCTGTTAGAGCTTGTGACTCACCAAGAAACTTGATTTTCTCGTGTAATGTTTATTGTAAAGTTCTTCTCTCGATTTCTTTGCTGCTTCCTGAGAAATTTACCTTGACTCTAATCTAGCGCTTGATGATTACAATTAACTCAATGACGAAGATATGCTAACTGATAGCAACAGCAGTTGTAACAACAACAACAACAACAACAATGTAACTTGGATTCAACTAATTGAGTCTCGCTCACAAATGAAAATGAAACTTTTTTCTCCTCCTGAAATTCTTAGATCAAATCCTGAGGATGAATTGGATCCTTGACTGAAACTGAGATCTATGATAAACTTTCACATTTTTACCTTCTACTAGACGCCTCGAGTTCACGCCTCTTCCCTCTCAGCGATGCTCGAGTTGCTAGTGGTGGCGGCAGTGATGGTGGTGGTAGTTTAATCCGGATCAAAATTCAAACTCTTCCCCAAGTATAATTCTCGTATGCAACAAGCAACTCTAACGACCGGGAACTCGATTGCGGAGAGTAAGTGACGAGGCAAACGGTGAAGTCACGACGGAAACTCGTGAAACCTGTGTGCGCGAAAATTATTGACCTGCAACAAGCAGGTGAGAGGCGCACTAATTTAAGCAATTCTCCATTCAACACCGGCCTGAGTTGAACGCTGCGGTGCGCTCACTCAGTCGCGCTCACTCATGAGAACACTGCCCACATTTCTCGCTCGCCATTGCTGGCAAGCTTACGAGCCAGAGCTGTATTTGTTAGTGCGCAATGCGCAATGGATTTGAAAGAGAAAGGTACCGTTATGTGAGAATCCTCTAATTTGCTGGATTGCTCAAACACATACATACAAAAGGCCACTGGCAACATGTGTGGACACATCGCCTGGCGTGTAACAGTCGGGTTCTAGCGGGCGAGCGAGAAATCGGCTCATTGGCTAACATAGCCTCGAGGTGACTAAGCTGCACGGTCGTCGCCACTAACTATGACTCAAACTTGTGGATCATACATCTCGATGTTTGATCCCATTCAATGATCTAATAATCGCGCTTACCAAACTCATTGAATATTCACATTATTCATAAATATACACTAATGTTTGCTGCGTATTACCAAGACTACTAATACAGAGACTGATGCTGCTGCTATTAGACTAAACAAACCCGCTAATAAGATTCTAATCAGCTAACCCTAGGACCATTACTATTGCTAACAACCTATCTTAACCAATACTTGAGTTGGCCTCCTTTATTTGGGTTCACATTTGACCGCCATTCTATTTGCCCATTGATTCATTATGTAAGTCTCGATTCTTTTAATTGGAGTAACCTTATCAGTGATCATGATCTCCAATTGCCTCATGAATTTGGATGACACCGCAAAGGGTTTGTATTCTCGACTTTTATCAACTTAACTTTGCAACGGCTTCAATCGAAGACCATCGCTTGAAGTTTCCATATACCTCAAACATTTTCTTCAGAATGCGAGCCAATAATCGAATGAGTTCATTCAAATATCACGACGAACATCCAACTAATGGGTCCAGGTAATTGATGTTAATGATTTTCATCAATGAAAGTTGGAGAGCCTCTGTTTTGTTGTTGCATTTTTTGCTCTGGAAAGTAAAAAGAAACAAACTCTTGACTGAACCTTCGACGGGCCAAGATTCACCCACTGACCTCCTATCTGTCCAATAAAATCTTCGATTCGAAACCTCCTCTATTCCGCTTAACTTTGTGCCAAAACATCAGGCAACGGAAAATGGCTAACCTTAACTGCCCGCAATATTGACACCAATATTTTCGAACCAAGTTTTAAACTCGAAAGTGGTGTACGCAAAGAGGGGCACATGTTTTGGCCGATGGCGCAATAACAATAAATTGAAAATCAAGGTTAGACTTGGGACCAAATCAAGCTTGAAGTTGCAAGACCAAGAAATACGCTTCAACTGCTCGCCGCTTAGACTGCGGTGAGCAGGAAGGAAATCGTATTTGGCCAAGCTAAATTCGATTAACTAGATGTAGTGGTTAATTTGATTAGCACCTCGAGCAGGGAACTCAATTTGGGCAGGCTCGCCATTGAATCGTACACTAAATCAAATGTCTCACTCGCAAACACTTACAAGCTTGCGGCGCCAAGTGCTATTTGAGTGCGACAGGTGAGCTGTTAGTGGCACTCGAGAGGAAATTAGCTTTCAAATGGGCGTTGGTGCTTGTGCTAGTGGTGACCAGTATGACAAAGATGTGAGTTATTGCGAGGAGAAATCTGCAACTAGTTAATGGAGTGGCCCATACAAAAAGCAATTTGGACAATCCAACTCCCTTGGCGTCTAAAAGTGGAAGTCATTTTTAGAGAGAAACTTCTCAAAATAACTAAAAATTGTTGGGGTGTCAAACCAGTGTCCAACTAACCTCCTGACTTCGCTTGCACTTCGTTCGACTAACCTGTAATGCCCACCACCACCAGCACCACCACTACTCGAATTAAATCCGACTATTAACCGGAAGAGTGCGAGTTTAGTGCGAATATAATAAGCGTCGTCCATCTTGAACATCAACTTTGCAACCATCGTTAGTGTAGTGTAACGACTATGAAAACCGCATTTGCAACTAGTCTACTGGAAGTAAAAAAGTAGTGACCGCTACTAACCGTAAAGAGGAAGCTGGGAGTTCTGTCAAGTGCTTGTGGTAAGGCGATGTAAGTGAGTGGGTAAAATTTGGAAACGCTTGTAGAAAGTTTATGGCATCTGATGCTCACCGACCAATCTAACGAAATGAAATGAAAGAGGGTGTTATACAATGCAATAGAATTGTCGCAATGATGGATGGTGATGATGTCGAGTTTCTTGGCTTAATAACACTAGAGCCCTTGCAACTTAATCCGGCGCAAACGACAATAAGACATCTAGTTTCTCACTACCGACTCCCCGAACAGATGGCTGTTTCCTGGTGGCTTATGTTATATGCGTAGAGGCATATGACATAACGGCGACACTTTTTACGGCTACTAGCCAACTGTTTTAGTGCCGCTTAGAAGGAGTGGCCAGCGAACGCTACTATTACTCTGCTTGCGATTATGAAGCCAAGTGGTCACTATTATTATGAAAGAGACCACTTGGCTTCGAGCTCACCTGTTGGTAGACGTCGGCGCGGCAAGATGACGACGTTTGGGCGACAAGTGTAATGAAGGTGATGGAGGGAAGCGGGCATGAAGGAGGATAAAAATGGAAAGCTCGACAATCTAATTTCGCTCAGGGTAGAGGAGTTGGGATTATGGTTGTCGACAATAAGAGCAGCTACGGTGATGATAATAATAACAGCGACATCTACACCGCCACCGCCACCATCAACCGGAGTAATCATATTAGGTAACAGGACTTCTTCCTCCCTTTGAGCTTTCACTATTTACTTGTCGTTTGAAGACTCGGATGTCCACCGTACGACGAAATGTTGTGGAAGTACCGACTGGCTAGATAGATTGACGAAAAACCGGGTTTAGTCGTGAAGTTTGTCACAGTAACTTGTGATTGAGGCTGTCAGTCACTGAGCAACAGGTCTCTTTGGTTTGCTAATGCCAATAGCCTACTGGCTCGGAACTATACGCTGAATGTAATATTGTGATCACCAGCTGCTTTTTTATACTCTGAAAATTTGCTCTGTGCGTGGATTTTAAATTTTGCCGCCGCGCACGCGTGGTTGCGCAGAGTTGGAAAAACTCATGCCTCTTAGTTTCCGCCATGCATTTCTGCAGGCATCTCTGCGCCTAGCAATGGATAACGAGTGCGAGCAATGGGACACAAACGCATGCTTTATGCTTGAGGTCCATAACCAATGTGCTTCATGAAACTTTGGCCGGTCAATATTATTATGTGACTTTGGGTTGCAACAAATAATATACATTAACAACACAACAATCTATTAGATCTAACATAAGGTATTTTACCTTTGAAATCACTACCCTAAGTGAGCCAACCAACATATTATTGCTCAGGTTGATAAAGAAACCTGAGATTTTTGCTTAGATCGAGTCGAAATTAAATTTACAAATCTCCTCCACCATGGGAAAGATCATGAAACCCGGCAAGGTAGTCATTATTCTGGCCGGCCGGTATGCCGGTAGAAAGGCTGTCATCTTGAAGAACCACGATGATGGAAACTCAGACAAGAGTTATGGACACGCAGTTGTCGCTGGTATTGAGAGATATCCAAAGCCAATTTACCGTAAGCACAGCAAAGAGGATAGGAAGAAACGTAGCCGCGTAAAGCCATTCATAAAGTGCTACAACTACACCCATCTCATGCCAACACGTTACCTTGTAGACATCCCATTCGACAAGAATGTTACTGCTCGTGATGTGCTCAAGGACAAGGCGAAGAGAAAGAAGGCAAAGAAGGAGGTTAAGGATAAGTTCCAAGACCGATACAAGACAGGCAAGAACAAGTGGTTCTTCAGCAAGCTCAGGTTCTAGAGGAATTAATTGTATGAAAGAAAAAGATAACTCATATAAGATATATTAATATTAAATATGAAAACAAAAATTACATTATTCGTTAAGGATTTGTCAGTAAGATGAGCGAGAGTCTCGTGGTACTGCTCGAACTTTCGTTGATCATTGAAACTCTCTTGCGAACTCATTATTCATTTCCACATATATCATCATGATCTAGCGTCATTTTTCTTTTCCGATTGTTGCTCTTGACCATTTAATCTTGATACTACTATAGCGACCATGACGCCCCCACCACGGGCTGCTGGCCCCCGAGCTGCGATGGAAATTTACATTAGAAAAAAAATTTGTCCATTCCCCTGAGCGACATTGGCCACTACAAATGCAAGGGTATTCTCTCTTCGCGCCCTAACGCGCGCTTTGTGGTACCACCGACTCACTCTCTGTAGCGCGCACAACAACAACAAACGCGGACTTTCAATCATCTCGGACGCTAGATCTCGAGTCAAACACATCTTAAGACAAATCACATATTAATGGTAACTTAGATAATATATACAAATCAACATGAATTCTACAGTTGGGGATAAGAAGTTCTTCCAGAATAAGAAATTTTTTCTTTATTGTAAGAGGTCGGACAAAGCTGGACAGGCTGCCGAGATAATTAGACTCTTTGGCGGTCAAGTGGAGCAGTTTTTGAACAGTGCCATCTCCTATGTACTGACGGATATTCCTCAACATGAATGGCCTCCACTCGGTAGCGATGACCAGCTTCGAAGAGCTCGAGAGATCCATGTTAGTATCATGAGCTTGCAGAACCTGATCTCATTCTGCTCCAAGTATATCAACTCTCAATCAAGTAGCGACGAGGACGTCGAAACCAAAGCTGCCATCAAGAACTTGAGGCCTCCATTTCAAAAATTTGAAGATGTTAACTATAAGTATGCCCCCACGGTGAAAGAGTTTGCTCACTGGCCTGAGGTCAAAATTCAAGTAGACGAGCGTGGTTATGTTAAACTGCCCATAGGAAAGTCCTTCTTCAATCAATTCACTGGCGACAATAGTAACATAAGTCTAACTCCAATGAGTCCTCAAGTAAGCTTAGTAACAGGTACAAATAACTACAATAATAATTACAACAACTACAACAACACAGCCAGTAGCCATAGACCAAACAACGGCGCCACCGCCAACAACAATGCCAACACAAATCCTAATAACAATTTCCTCCATCGAGGTGTAAAGCGACGACACAATGTCCATTGCGAGATATGTAACACGAAGATAACGGAAAAGATCGAGGAACATATTCTTACTCAAGCTCATCAAGTCAATACTGAGAAACAAAGTTGGGATGCCGTTGAACATGTGATTGACTCGCTACCTAGTTTGAGTAGCTTCAACAAGGGGCTTATAGCAAATCTAGGAGCAAATACACGACACCAAGAGTTCTTGTGTCTACATCAAATGGACACAGTTAGCCAAATATTTTCCAGATGATCAATTATATTGTCAGTATAATCAATATAGTATGCATATAATCTGTTCATGCAAACACGTGTTCTTGTTGCATATACACCGGTTGTGATTGTTGTTGGTTGAGCAGTCCTAATCCGGGCACGTACCCAATGGGGTTCTTTTTGCAATTGTCCCTAGAGAGTTTAGAGCTTCGCCCCCAAAGGCATTCATGGAGTTGAAGGCGGTTCCGCCGAGGGAACTGACCGAGTTCACAGCCTAACCTGTAACTGCTGAGCCTAGATCTGCTATTGACATGACACCTGAAGTTAACCTATGATCTGGTGTACTTACTCCAAATGTGCAGTAGGAATACACATGAGATGAATACCAGACTGATGATCAAAACGGGGACTGGTCCAATCTTGATACCTGGACTGTCATCGGTGTAGAAACGCCACATGCCCCCGGTATTGGCTCTCGCCTTGCTTGTCGTTCCTGACGACGAGGACGCCGAGCCAGAGGCTCCAGTTGATCTTCTTTGTCTTAAGTTGGAATTCATTATGTTGAGTTGTTTGAGAATCTAATTGATAAATAGACGAATTATTGATATCCCAAAAATAGAGTTTGAGATTAACGGATATGATGTTTTGGGAAATTACTCACGGAATCTGCGCATTTTTGACAGAGAGCAGGGCAAAAAGCATGTGTAGGAGTTAGGGTGGTGGGCGAATGGCGAAGTCTGCTTGGCGAAAAAATGCTTTTCCCCTCATCGCCACTCGTTCGCCCACTACGCCACAGGATTTTCGCCGTATGGCGTAAAATCCATTGCAGGTTGCAATCGACTTACAAGTTGCAACGGCGCCACCGAGCGCTGATGTTGGCGATTTTGGCCACTACCGCTTATAATGATGACACAACATTATTGCTGTAGCCTTGTCGCCATTCAGCTACAGGTTGCTGCTAATTTCCTTAGTTATGTATCAACTGATGAAGCATCTTGAGCTACGGCTTCACATGTTGGCCAGAGGCCGCGATAATCATATCTATCTGAAGTAGTTAGAAATCAATCAAAAAGTCGTCGCCCAGTTTTGCTGGGGGCGACATCGCAGATGGCTTAGTAGTATTATTTATTTTATACGCCACCCATTCTCAGACAATTACTCCGAATGTTTTCGTATGTGTCTATTTGCACTTGAAATTAGCGACTTGGTCTTTTGAACAGCCTTGCTATTTGGAATATAATCGCGATTATAGTTAATCTTAACGAAGTTGTTGTCTGCCAATTTTCTCCACCTCTCGCTTCTGGGAGCTGATGACATACTTGGATTAGCATACCTGGAAACCTCTTTCTCGTCGTATTCGTCGTCATCATATTCGTCATCGTCATCATTGTAATTTCTATAGAGTTCCTCCTTCTCAACTTCGGCTTCCTTTCTCCACCTATCGCGTCTTGGACTCGGAGTGGTCGTGGTAGTTGTCGTTTGCCTTCCCGGATGGGCAATGACTTTTTGTTGGTATTTGCTCCAACCATGACGCTCTTCTGTTTCTCTCAAACGATCCTCCATCATCATGGACTCCTTGTATAGTCGCCTCTTCTCCTTGTAGCTCAACTTGGGCCCCGGGGTGGTTGTGGTAGTTGTGGTGGTTGTCGATTCAACTTCCGGTCGAATAGTTGTCAAATCCTCAAGAGGCTCCTCAGTTTCATCCTCAACCTCTGGCATAATAGTTGTCAAATCCTCCAGAGGCTCCGCAGTTTCATCCTCAACTTCCGGCTCATCGGTGGCAACCTTTGGAGCGTCGGTGGTAGTAATGGGGACTACAGTTTGGGGAGGTGGGACTTCTGGCAAGTTCTTCGTTTTAGAGTCACTCGGATCAATCTCAATTTTGTGTTTTAGCCCATCGATATACTTGTTACCATCAACTAGTAACACAGTCTCCGAGTCACGAGGTTGTTGCAAAGTGTCCAAATGTTCTATATAACTCTCGATTGAGTTCTCTGGACCCGGAACAAAATCCATGGCACAGGCACCATTTCCCCTGGCTTTAGTGCAAATGGAGAAACCATATTTTGCCAGTTGGTAGTTTTCAACCTTGCAAAAGTGTGCATACTTTCTGGACGATCCAATCACCTTACTGAGATCCATATTCTTCTTGAATGAATCCCACCCATCTAATAAGGTTTTCCTAACCAACTTTTCGTCGTCACTTAAAATCTCATCCAAGTCTTTTGGATGCGCCTTTTCCAATCTCTCGAAACTCTTTTGCAATCTATCGACTTCATCGAAGGATGGCAAATAGCAGATATCGCGGTTATTCAATAAGTTGATAATCGATTCAATGTATTCAAAGTCTTCAGTATCGCCATCTGCTATGACACCATTGGTGAATAGCAGAAGGAGACATGGGATGATGAGCACTAGTAGCAGTGGTAGCGATATATGTAGTGGGCCAATAAGGCTCTTTGATGAAGCCATTATATGAGCTATTAGTTTAAAGTCTATGTCTATCAATCAATCGATCACTTGAGTACGTGGTGATAATCAACAACACGGCCACAGAGCAGAATTGGACAGAATAGAAACACACCAGATCACAAGCGCGAATAACTTGCCATTTGTTTTAATGGCAATCTAAAATTAGCACCTGTTGTTGTTATATGTGAGCGCATTTGGACGAGTTTCATTGATATCTTACAGTACATCTCTTTATATGTGATGTGGTAATGATGCTCAGTTCATCAAAATATACCGATACATATGGGCCTCCTCTAGACAGTTAGGTGCCCACGCTTTACACTTTCACTATTTGATGCCGCCAATGGTCATGACAATAATACTCGATTAGCTAATCTGGCTCAACTAATCTATATGAACTCGTCCAATTGGCTATTATCTTCTTATTTAAATATATGAAACAATGCAAGATATTTATTTTTCCAGGACCCCACTGGCATTCTGGCTAATTTTGGCCTTAGCTGCATCAAACTATCACCGAGGCGCACAAGCTTATATTGTAAACTTACAACCAGGTGAGAGGGAGGTATGTTTCTATGAGATAGTTGAGCCTAATATCAAGATGATATTCTCATTTGAAGTCGCAGACGGAGGTCATCTTGATATCGATGTTCGTGTTAAGGATCCAAATGGACTTGTTTTATACAGAAAGGATGCTGCGGAGAGTGGAAAATTTGAGCACACTACGACTTTTCGTGGCAATCATCAATTGTGTTTCTCAAATGTAATGTCTAGCCAAAAGGAAAAGTATGTCTTGTTTGAAATTGATCGATCAGATATGGTATCGCATAAGTCAATTAAAGAGCCTAGTGCCGATGGGTCGACTGAGGAGCCAGACAAGGAGATCTCTAGACTTGAGGACATGGTTGAAGATTTGTTGCTAAGCACAGTTGGCGCTAGACATGATGTTCGATACTTGACGACAAGAGATAAGAACCACAGGAAGCTAAGCGAGGCCACAAATTCCACCGTCGTCTACTGGAGTCTGGTGGAATTTTTGCTCCTTCTCGTGGTCACCGCAGGCCAAGTTTGGTATCTAAAGAGATTCTTTGAGACAAGGAGGAAAACTTGATCACCACTTTGAATCATCAGAGTTTTTTCATAGAATCAGAATAAATTTAAGTTTTTACAACTGAATCATGCTACTGGAATGCAATCTCCTTGTCCGAAATAAAACTTCCGACACAACAACACTGACACTTGTTGCTGTCAATCTGTGTCGGCGGCTCCAGCAGTGGGACCGATTGACTTGAGTGGGAGCGCTGCGCTTGAGTTTTGTGTAGTCGTGCCCACAACAACAAAAGCTACCTCAGCGACACGTTGCACTTGTTGCCGAGAAACTGGCCAAAGGTAAGAGATTATCTGTCATTTTTTGTCCATCTTTTTGTGAGCAAAATCAATCGGAAATTTTTCAGGTCTCACGCAAGTCCCGAATTGATTTAGATCCTTGGCAAATCGAGTCAACGATTTACTCGACGCAATGGACGAAACCTCTACCTCAATGTAGCATCGCCTCCCATGGAACTCATCGGTCCGGATTGAATCTGTGCAATATCACATCAAATGATATATGTGAATTCTTTTATAATTTACTAGAAGCAACCATTGGAACCATGACTCTCACAGAAACAAATCTCTTGATTTTGTTTATTATTATTTACTTAACTCTAGGCCAAATCGCAATCAGTCAACAACAGCAACAACAGGCACCTGTTGGTGAAGCTCCACAACAGACTCCACCAACAAAACTTGCGAGACAGATACTCATTCCAAATTTACCTGCAAAACATTACCAGTTTTGGCTCAAGAATCATCCACTAGCTTTCAAGGAGTTCCGAGAATCACTATGCCCGCGGGCAAAGGAATTGTCATCGCCGTCAATCGATCAGAATGCATTCAAAGCTGCCCACTTCAATCTATCCATCGAAGATCCAAGATACTTGAATGATTTGGAATATGGCAAGTCAGTTTTAGCCGAAATTTGCTCGCACATTGACGATGTCACTAAATCATGTTGGGGTTATGAGACGAGTTGCCAAATTATCTACTTAATGCCCGAATGTCATGGCACTCATTTGGGTCAGGCAAAGAGTGAGCTAGATCAGAAAGTTGGCTGGTTTAATCAGGGCGACTTTGGCTACATACTCAACAGACGCAAGGAGATGGCTAAGTTTTGCTCACCCGATCGACACTCGAACCACTCCATTGTCTCTTCGCTCGAGTGTAGCAAATCATTCAAGACTTGTCGTGGCGACAACTTGATGATAAAGTTATCCCCATCAGGTAACCAACTTGAGCCACTGCAGGTGGGCGGCTGGAATTGCGACTTACAAAAGAAGCGCATCGAGGAGGAGCTCAAGTTGCGACAGGTTGATTCTTACGATTGGTTTGATGCCTTAAAGAACTATGATTTGATTCTAGGCAAATCGCCGCAAGATTTGTGCGAAGTCACCATACAGAAACCAGTTATCTTGATGAAATTGAACTCATTAGACAACCTATATAAGTTCATGTCAAACTTTATAAACTTGTATGCAACCATTCATTTGAACAATAGATTCACAGAGGACAATCAAATCATCATTTGGGATAACAACAAGTCACCAATGAAACGAAGCAACTATGACCTACTGTGGCGAGCATTTAGTAAGAATTCTGTCATTACAATGGGTAGTGAGTTTAGAGGAAAAAGCGTTTGCTTCAAGAAGTTTATCACAACTCTTTCCCCTGAAAAGCAAGACGAGCTATTCTATGAACGGCCCCTGGTGTCTGGTTGCAGTGGAACTGGATTATTTGATGCATTTAGCAAGCACGTACTGCACAAGCTAAACATTCCTCAGGTGTTTGATCTGAAAAGATTTGGCTCCAATTTTGTTCATATTATTTTACTGGTTAGCTCACCGGCAAAAAGACTACATAGAAGGATACTGAATGAGTATAATTTGATTCAAAAGCTTAGACAAGAGCTTGGAACGAAGCACTACTCCATTGAACCAATTGAGGCAGATTCCTTGGGTTTCAAGCAAATGGTGTTGATTGCTCGGAACACTGATTTGCTAGTTGGTATGCATGGCACAAGCTTAACTTATAGCTTATTTCTACCAGATTGGGCTAGTCTATTTGAAGTATACAATTGTGGGGACCAGAAATATCATGACTTAGCCAAACTCAAGGGTGTTAGTTACTATACACTCAGCGACAAGGACAAATTTGTGAAAAAGTTGCCCACTGATAAACCGGAAGAGTTCAAACGATTACAGGAGGCAAAGTTGGCAGAGCATGAGATGTTTTCAAATTATGAGATTGATGAAAATGAGTTTGTTTCGGTTGTCAAAAAGGCCACCGAGCAAGTGAAAAAGAGGAGAGCCAAACACTTTCCGGAAACTAGCATCCCTACAGCCTCAGAGCAGGGAGTAAAACGTGAGGTTAACCCACACCCACAACCATCGCCTTCTCAACCGCCTTCTACCAAAATAACCTATACCGACGAGGAGAAACCAACAACGATTCGACCTGAAGTACAGGAAGTGAGCACAACTACCTCGTCACTCTCCACGCCTACAGGGCCAACAATAGCGCCATCACCAATACCTTCGTCGACAGCGTCTACCTCGCCGGAGAAAAAGCATGAGGAACTTTGAATTTTAATAAAAAAGAAGGAGATTTATCCTTACGAGTCCAAAGATTTTTAACTTTTTAATTGAGCTCTATCTAGAGGCATTCTAGGTGTGAGTTTCAAGACAACTTGACTAAATTCTAGAAGGGAGGACTGACTTCTCTGCTCATGACCTGCCAACTTTAGCATTGCCATCACCTTCACATTCACATAAATTTAAGTACCATCGACTGCACGGTATTGGACTCTCACTTGAAGCGTCTCATAGAGACCACTTAGAGTATACATGTCGCTAGATCAACGATGAGGTTGGGGAAAGGATGAGAGGCAAGAGGTGTCCATCGTTTCTATCAGAAACTCAATTATTAGACAGTCTAAAAAGATTAAACTATACAGTGTCTAAATTTATAGCTCTATCATGAAATTTATCAAGTTTCACAGTTGAAGAAAGTAATTTGCGAGCCAATACATTCCTTTCATAACTCATATTCCACCCAAGTAATCATTCTTGCTACTGATGATCCTGCTCCTCAACCTGTCAACGAGCTAGTTGTAACAATTTCGAAATAGTCTCGTGAACTTTCGCGTGTGGCTCTCGTGTGCGTATTTTGCGTTGCGATAATCTTTGTTTACATTTTGTCTCCTCTTATCTCCTTGAAACTTATTCTTTTTTGTCTTTATATAGATATATATATATATAAATATTTATATCATCTTGAAGTAAAGAGCGTGAGATATCATCACACATCGAGCTCAAAATGAACAGATTGCTAAATTATTCCCTCTCAAAAAGACTAGTCAGTCAATTGATGGCAGGCCAGAGTAGCGGTGGTAGTATTAGATTCAAATCGATCTCAGCAGATCAAATACAAACTAGAAGTCCGTTTGAAGAGCTCAAGGTAGAGATTGATACAAATTCAAGCAAAGATAATCCAATGAAGGTAAATGCCTATGGAGATGAGAGAACAATAGCTTGTGTTTGTAGTGATATGCATTTTATGACACTAAAGAAGGGTCCACCAGTCAAGTGTAAGTGTGGCTTTTGGTTCCAGCTCGTGGATGCAAACAAATTTTGGATCAAAGAGAAAGATGCTTGAGAGTCTTGCCAACTAATACAATGGCCGACCCATAGTTTGTGCATTGAGCTTTCAATTTTTCATTAAGATGATTCAGTTGTTCCTCATTAAATACCTCGGGATCCTGAGATACAACCCGTAGATGTTGGTCCTCGTACCTGAGACCAACTGCACATTTCTCATAGATTATCTCGTAATGATTATCAGCTACTTCCTTCGCACCCAAGACGGCAGCGTGTCGTTTGTGGTATTCCTTTTCATCCTCCATCTTCTTCACCATCCCATCATTGACAACTCTTAGCAAATCAATGTGCTTCTTGAGTGTCTCCTTTTTAATCTCAGCCTTCTCTACTTGTTCTTGAGCCTGCTCAATAGCCTTTGCTAACTTCTCGATACTCCTCCGACTCTCTCGTTCTTCATCTTGAAGGGTTTGTAGTTTTTCCAGGAGCTCTCTGATTTCCTTGAACTGTTCGAGATTTAATTTGGGACATGTCGGTACTGCCTCTATCCTTAGTCCATGACCATCCTCCATTTCTTGATCCTGTCTAATTGCTACTGGCATGTTTGCGCTGTCCTCATGTGCAATATTTGAAATAATGAAATATATAGTGATTAATAAGGAATGGAAGCCAAGGTGTATTAGTTAGGCCAACCACCAGAGTCACAAATTATCTCTTACAACGGTTTTGCATCGGTTGCAGCGAACTGTATGCGCGACCCGCGAAAGTGGCCGCTATGGCGAAACTAGCAACACGTGCGGCTTTTCTCCGCGCCACAATGATCATATTCCAAAACAATATCAAATCGATGCTTTCAATTCCGGCCGTATTTATGTTCATATCAATCTTTCAGTATCCATATTAGTTAAGCCAAACATGGCAGCTATCTACTCCAGCCCATTGGAGTCATTCGAGCCGACGGGTAAGCCATTATTGGAGACTCACCCTCAAGATGACGGAACTGATGACGATAATCTAGCCTCAAGTATTCTAAGTCCAGCACCTAGATTATCCTCAAGATCAGTCTCGTCTTTAACACTAAATTTCAACAGGCAGGACGAAATCTGGTCCATTAGAGAGGTCGAGAATGGGGAAGAGGAATTTTATGCTAAGGGCAAATGCGTTTATTGGACAAACAACGATAGAATCGTGAAATCGTTTAACTTCACTGATCAGGTAAACCGGGTTTTCTGGACTAAATTTTCAGGAAGAGATCACATATGTCATGCCCTACCTTCTTGTATAAGTATTTTTGATCGTGAAGGTCAACATTTCCAAATCCCTTTACCTTTCGCTTACAGTGAAATGTATCCCACCGAAGTCGGCATTCTGATTGAACGGGACTGTGATCCACAGAACGATAGCTCTCCAGTATTATTTGCACTAACTCACCCAACTCAGGAGATAGCACCAATCATTTTTAGAAAATTGGCTGAATCAAACGATAATGTTGAACCACCCACGTACTATATGCCGGATTCTACCTCTCTTGTTATCAGTCACCCTAAGCTCCCCCTATGTTTGATGTACAACTCGAGAGATTGCAGTCATAGTATATGGAAAGTTCGTAGAACCACCCAAGATGAAACGGAGCAGATACAACAAAATGATGAAGAATCCACTACATTTGCTAACAACCAATCCTCTTATAGTTATAGAGAACGTTCGTCAAATAATTTATTGAACATCTCCAACAAACAAAGATCAAATATTATGCTACACAGTAATCCCTCAGCAACAGGTAATCTCAATTTCTCTCCCAAAATGGATCTCAGGGGTAAAATCTCCATGCTAGACAATAGATTTGCAAGTCGTCTTGGCGCTGGAACTAGTCAACTCCCTCCTGATACTAACTCCACGAATATTAGATCTTTCAATTCAGCATCATTCACAAATAATACCACCTCAACACCTAATAGAAGAGTTCTAAACTATCTACGTGATAATATAGAGGAAGTCGTACTGCCACAGATAACGTGTGAACAAATTTGGTCTGATAAGAGCGATCCAAATATTTTGAAAGCAAGTAGATTCTTCAGCACAAAGGATCTACTAGGTAACGATTATTTAGTAACAGTGATATCATCAGTCTCTATTGCAAAGCTCATAAAGTATGACTTGAAAACGAATGAAAACTCATTCGACATTAATCTAGGTTCCAGTCAAACAATCGAAGCCTTAGATGCTCATCCAATAGACGAGATGAACCTAATGATAGTAATAGATCCAGGCAAGAACTTGGCGTTGTTTAGTGGTTTCGATCGTCTCGCCAACATAAGTGTACCACAACCACCGTTGCCAAGTTTGAGACAGATGCCGGCATCATCTCCACACCAGCTAAGATCAAGTGGAAGTGTGGAAACAACACCTATTCATTCTTCATCCATGAGGAAAAGGTCTAGTCTTGGTGAGCGTAGTTCGACTGGATCAGATGTTAGCTTTAATCAAATGATGCAAGCGTTATCACCTGTCCCACATGCTGGAAAGCAGGATTTCAAGGTTCCAATACCAGTTTCTCATAATGATATCAGAAGGATAGATCATGTAATAGACTCGAGAGTTTATGTCCAGATCAATAACAACCAGAGGGCTAAGTTTGAAGTTCCCCCTCTATGCAGTTCCATATATGTTTCAAAGTTGATCAACGCAATGAAGATTCTATCACCAAAAGAACTAGGATTGAGCATAATATCTAAGTGGTACCAGGCAAGAAGATCTCCATCGCAATCGTATGTAATGAAAGTGTCCGATGAGATTCAACTATTCAAGAATTGGTTCTTGCAATCACTCGGTCTAACAGGTGATTTCTTTGGCGAATCATCTAACAGATATATGTCAAAGAGTCCAGATCTAGCAAAAAGTCTTATTGCAGCTACACCCAAGAAAACTAGGCGCACCAAGGATGTGGACACGAATCGAATGACCTCAAACCTACCTAGATTATTCTACGCCTTACATCTTGTTTTCGAAGAGCTATTGCTCATGAAGATCAATACTGTCGTGAGAAGCCTCTCTGAGCTGCTCATTGTTTTGGCCTGCCTCCTAAAGCTACCAACTTACCAGGAATATTACTGGTTGAAGTTTCCTGATCTCAATAAGAAGTACGGCGACCTGAAGGAATCTTGCGAGTTAGTCATATCTAAAAAGGAGTCATTGTCATGGCCAATTTACTTCCAAGAGAACCCGCCAAGCGTTACGGAGTTCTTATGGAAAATAGTCTCTCGAAACAAGTACAACTTTGTCTTTCCTGACGACAAATTGGATTCGTTTCCTTATATCCCAAAGGTAACTGATCACATCTATATTGTTTTATCGTTATTCTGTGAGATGTTTAATATTAACATCGAAAAAGGTCTAAGGCCTATCTCATCAGAGTTACAAGAATTCAAATCAGTTAATTTACTTACAAAAGTACCTAGGAGAACTATCAAATCTGATCAACGTGTTGTTGAACTTATGGTTGAGTTGGGACAAACTAGATCTAGCTTATCCGCCCTACCTGAGGGTATCAACTTATATCTTTGGGATGCTGTACTGAACTGTAGAGAATCACCTCCTGCTCATTGGAATGACCTGTGCTACGAGCTAGTTGGTCGTATAGATCTAGTTACCTTGATTCAGGGTCAACCACGAGTGACCCAAACAGCAACAGTGTCGAAAAATAATGAAGACGAAACACTCAAGTTGCTGTTTCCAGATGACATTCGTGTTGCGGAAGCGCAGCGGATGTTGGCTTCAGATACACCTGTTGAATTCAATGTAACCCAGAGGCAAAATGCGAACGAGGATGAGACCAAGGATGAGATACAGAGATATCTATACTTGTTGAATGTTCGCACCATGGCTCAGCCAGTTGGCAGGGGAGCTATATGCCTGAGAACCTACTCGCCTGTGATTGGCGAAACCTTCGAGGTTCCCATGCTAGAGCTATTAGGTCGATTGTTAGCCGAGGATCGCGTTATAGAGCATGCTCATGATACTAACGTTCACCCATGGCCATACTTCCACAATGGAGTCGCTGCAGGGTTGACCATTTGTGCCTCAACAGCAAACAACATCATTGATTCTACATGGATCAATTACAATAGGCCAAGAAGTAATCTACCTCCAGATACCAGAGATAGGGACCTCGCGGCATCAAATATGAACAACGAACATGCTGGCTTCCTATTTGCTTTGGGTTTAAATGACCATCTCGAAAAGTTGTCACTTATGGCATTACACGACTACCTGTGTCAAAACAACGATCTCACAAAGCTGGCCATTCTGTTGGGTATGTCGGCAGCAAAGCGAGGTACTAGGGACAACAATATCATCAAGGTATTGAGTATCCACGTGGACGCCCTATTGCCGCCTAACTCAACAGAACTCGATGTTCCCGCACCAGTTCATGCGGCTTCAATTATGGGCGTTGGCTTGTTGTATCAAGGATCAGGGGACAGCCACATATCTAAGGTACTGTTAGAGGAAATTGGTCGCCTGCCCGGAGCTGAGGTCAATAGCCATCTAGATCGCGAGAGCTATGCCCTATCTGCAGGTCTAGCCTTTGGACTAGTCAACCTCTGCAAAGGCGGTTCCACGACAATCTCATCCTCTGATCAGCTCAGATTATACATGTTGGGTGGAAAGAGGAAACAGTTAACTGCAGCCACAAGAGAGCGATACCTAAAGCAAGATTGCCATCGCGGTGAGGAGGAGTACATCAATACCCATGTGACGAGTCCAGGCGGGACATTGGGATTAGGTTTGATGTATCATCGGTCGGGCAACAAGTCGGTGGCTGACTGGATGAAGGCACCGGAGACCCAAACTTTGCTTGAATATGTGAGGCCTGACTTTCTGATACTGAGAATGATAAGCTATGGATTGATCATGTGGAACGATGTTCAGCCAACCTCAGAGTGGGTAGAGAGTCAAGCACCCAAAATAGTCTCGACTCATGCCTTTCAACGGAATGCAGCCCCAGCCCATGGAAAATTATTGGAAACTCCTTCAGTGAACTCGAATATTGATTACGAACTAATCAGTCAGAGTTATTGCAATATCTTGGCCGGTTGTTGCATGGCCATTGCGTTGAGATTTGCCGGAACTGCTGATAAGAGAGCCTACAAGACTGTTTACGGGTACATGAAGATGTTTATACAGTTAAGCGGTGAGCAAAAAATGGTTGAATTTGCCGGACGACCTTGCTTCGAACTTTGCATGAATGTTACTGTCACCGCTTTGGCTGTAATTATGGCCGGAACTGGAGATTTAGGAGTCATGAAAGTTTGCCGCTTTATGAGATCAAGAGTAACGCAACCATGTGTCTTTTATGGCTCGCATATGGCGGTGCACCTGGCATTAGGCATCCTATTCCTTGGAAATTGCCGTTACTCATTAAGTATTTCGCCCGAGTCGATAGCTGCCCTTGTATGCGCTCTGTATCCACTCTATCCCGACCATAGCTCCAACAACAGGTATCACCTGCAGGCCTTGCGGCACCTTTATGTTCTAGCATCAGAGCCGAGGCTCCTGATACCCAGGGACATACTAACGGATAAGCCAGTTTATGTTAGCATCACAGTGTTGAAGAAGGACAATCACTCTGGTGAGAAGGTAAGATATCGTTGCAAGGCGCCTTGTCTTCTGCCCGAAGTTGGCAGCATCAATTGCGTTTGGGTTGATGATCCAAAGTATTGGAAAATTGAGATTAGCTCCAAGGAGGCACTAAGAAAGTGTTTGGAGAAGGATCAGGGTTGTTTGAGTGTCAAGCAGAAAGCTGATTCATCGAATAATCACATAGTTCAAAACATCGAGAGGCACATACTTGGAAACATGAAACCAGGTTACCTGAAAACGCGCAAGTCGTCTGCTCTCGGCGAGTGCATTAAGGAGGATAGGGTTGAACAATACTCGGCCTTGAATCGATTGTTGACAAAATCTAGAACTTGTGAGGCCCAATTCAAGAGCCTAATATTGGAGCAAATTAGATTAGCTCTCTCCTTGAACAACGATCAACCTGACAAATATAATTTGTTGAGGCCAGTAATTAGTCAATTTGAGTCCGAGTTTAACAAAGAGGACACAACACGAGCTTGGATTGATTACTTGAGTCAGGAAACTGATTGGACCAATACAGAGGCCAAAGTTGCTCATTACATCTCCCTAAATGATTTAACTTGTTCTGAGGTCGACCTTCACACTCTACACTCATTGAGAGAGTTGACCTCATGATAATCCTATCATAGATAAATAAATAACCAACTATTATTAGTCGCTACTGCATAAATTATGAGAGGTAGCAATAAGGGTCGTTGTAAGAGCGACAAACAACAAAAAATTGCCGGGCCCCATCTGACAATCGATAAATTAGCCGCTAAGAGACGGTTAGAGCAATTGAAGATCTTGGCCACAACCGATTTGGCCATTGTAAATTCTGCCGAGTCATTCAGAGTTTGTAGTTTTCTATTATTCAAAAGAAACCTTTTGGACCCCTCTATCTATCTGTCGACTAGTTTTGTATTTATAACATGTCACTTATTAACTGGAAACTCTAGCAACTTGGCCTTCTTCGTGCTATTCATCGCTCTTTACTCATTGGTCAACTATCATATTGATTCCTACAAATCCTTTTTGGTTGTAAATAAGAACGTCTCTTCCTTGTCAAAAAATTATAAGTTGCGAAGTAGATTTCTTCAAACTCATTTAGGCTATGATGCAAGAAGGAGAGTTCTCATCGCCCACAAGGATGACAAACAAAAACAGACATCCGGTTTACCTGGCCAAAAGCCAATAGAGGGTACAGTGAGAATGTCGCAAGTGGATGCGGATGAGGCCGACGAGATTGAGGAGCGTCGACGGGATACCTTTGATTGGTGCAATAGAATTGTATCCTTCTTTTGGCCCTACCTGTCGCACTTGATCCACTACGAGCTCAACGATTTCTTTGAGCGAAACATCAGGTCTGGTTCGTTGGGTCGGAGCAACGACAGCACCAAGCGTCTCTTCTATGCCCTACTAAAACAAATCAACTCTGATATATTGCTTATAGAGCGATGCCAATTAGGCAGTCAGCATCCCCTAATCAAGGAGCTAGAGGTATTTGAGACGACCTCTGATCCGATCATGAAAAATCAATTAGACAAAAAGTCAGAGAGTGAGGGTGACAAGTTGCTAACCTATGACTTTAACCTGGAATACAATGGTGACATGAAAATTTCCTTCATTTATAGGTACCTTTGTTGCCTCAGCTCACGATTAGGATTAAAGGACATTTTCCTTCGCTTCAGAGCTCGTGTTCAAGTTGGGCCAATCAAACGCAAGGCACCATATATTGACAAGATAACCTTCACTCTGTTAGAGCTACCTGAGTTTGGCTACAGAGGCATAGCACTTGTTGAGTTGGCCGAGCTAAAGACGGTGAAAATGGCTATCAATCGACTGATTCGCGACAATATCTTAAACCCAAAATCTGTGACCGTTAGCCTGGAGGAATTAATGAAGGCTCTTGCTGAGGGTAAGCCGCCAAGAGGTGGCAATTTTGCTAAAAACCAGCCACCAAAGGATAATGAAGAACAGGTACAAAATTCTGCCAGCTTTAATCTGCAGGCAAAATCCAAAGAGCAACTCAAAAGTCCCCCGTTGCCCTTAATGACTTCCCTCACTGCTCGTGCACTTCTATGCGGTTGTTTATGTTCAAACTTTTTCCTTAGATGTTGTGGCCGTCGACACAGAAGTCGCCATCGTCACTCTAGTCGTGTGAAGTGAGCAACGTAGCTCACTCGCTTTATGTATTTTATTAGCATCTTTTCCGAAAACAATGAAATTTGCTGACACGAAATTTCAATGCAAGACCCTTCCCCCTCCCCCACGACCACTGGCCAGATTTTACCCTTCCCCCGAAGCATGGAATGAGGGAAAGAGAAATACCTCAGGTGTCCAAAATATAAATATTACTCGCTTTGCTAATAAATGGTAGACTTGCTCTTGGCCTTGGACAAAGAAAACAACAGAATTGATGGAAACTAAGCACCACAACCTCGTGTCAGCACAACAGCAATTTTTGACACGTTTCAATGTTTTCTCCTTTCTTCAGCCACTAGAAGCGCCAAATTTTATTACCTAAACTATCATATTATCGTCATATTATCTTCAAGACAAAAGTGAGCTCTAGGTCGAGAATGGGGGCATTAGCTGCATCTCGTCCTCGTAGGCAAGAGAAAACACCACCACAACCACCAAACGGTAACAAGATGGCAATGGAAAATGGAATCAACAACAAAAGAGTTCAAGAGGTGGAGACTTTGGGAGATTCGGATGACTCGGATGTTACCGAAATAGAAACCGAGGATTTCGTTGGTGAGGAGGAGATAGAACTCATTGGAACAATTATGAAAGTTACAGCGTTTATTGAAACCTTTTCCGAGCTTGGCGAGGAAGTCGACAAAATTTTGGCACCATCACCTCATGATCCCGGACCCTCGAAATCCCCACTGCCGGAGGCTCCAGAGCCCTCAATAACGGAATCCAAATTTGCAGATATGACACCCACACAAGTCGAACAGGATCCATCTGTCCCCTCACCACTTTCATCGCCACCAAGTACTAATTTATCGGCGCCAGAACCAAGCCCAGCAAAACCTCGACTTTGCAAAATCAAGTATCGTCCAAGAAGAAGGCCCATAGTAGTGGAGTCGAGCAGTAGCAGCGAAGCCAGTGATGACGAAGTGGATCCTAGTGATTATGAGGACGCGGATCCTTGTGACTCGAACGACGTGGAACCCATTGAAGTGGACGATTTTGAGCCGATTGTCATGAACGATTCGGAGCACGTAGACATGGACATATCGGAGCCTAGTGATTCTGGCGAGCACCCAGCAAAGCGGCAAAAACTCGAGGAATCTCCAGATCAGCAATAACTATCCGAGTTTGCTGCGACCCGAGGCTGTCGTTGTTTTATCTTGTAAACTTTGAGCTTTTCGGCCACTAGACTCTCACACCAATTTTGTCTGGTCAACAAATCAAGTAGCTGGCCATTGAAGTAAACCCTATGGCGTTCGATCTCCTCGCTTAGCGAGCTTTTGACCTTGGCCAGGTGTTGGGCAGGCACTGTGCAGGCAAATTGTGGCATGTTAGGTGGTGGCTGGTTGTGATGCGAAGCTTGAAGTTGTTGTGGTTCCTGCGGGCTTGCTTCTAGGACTGCTTGCTGGTTCTTGCCATTCTGATTTTTGGCACTATGATTATTATTATTGTTATTATTGCTTGTATAATAAATAGGAACTAAAGAAAATAAAGTTTGTTTCGCTGCTTGTAGAGCGGAAGTTGCGGATGCAGTGACTGATACTGGTGGTGGTGCTTGTTGAGTTTTATCCTGGTGACTGATAGCAGATGACTGAGAGGCCAGGTAATTGTCCGCTTGTTGTGGATGCGACGAGATAGGTTGCTGGTCGATTCCTAGCATTCGATTGGCCGCATTGCGGCGCCGTGGCGGTGGTCTAATAGGATACGTCTGAGCAACTGGCTCGCCTTGCTGCGAGCCCAAGTCCACCTGTTGCTGCTGATGGCGAGTTTGCAGGAGCTGATTTCCGGCCATAACAACGCTATTGTGGTGGATTAGATTCATTTGATGACTGTAGCCGGCCAAAAGGGCGCTCATAGTCAACTTTTGGCATTCATTTACAAGCTTAAAGGTGCGCCCGTGGTGAAAGTGAAGCTTATCGAGCAGGAAGTGGAAGAAGTCGATCAACTCCTCAACGGAAACACATTGGTGGTGGTTGTGGTGCACCTGTTGCTGCTGTTGTTGCTGCTGCTGCAGTTGGAGGTTATGGTGGTCTCGGTTGGTGGCGCTGGCGAGTGTTAATCCAGATGAGTGGCTCGCCAGTGGCGCGACCGGTAGACCATTTACATAGATGACCGATGAAGAGCATCGCTTCTGGTTCATCTGATGCTGTTCCCTTGTTGGATTTGCCGCTGTTGCTGTTGTTGGAGCGGCTCTCTGGTGTTGGTGGTAAAATTGCTGCTGGTTATGAGCACTTGCATTGTTATTAGCACTACCACTGGAGTGGCCATTGTTAGGGCAACCAGTGGCTGAGCTTGAAAACGTTAGCATCACTTTTGATTGGCTAGCTTGCTGCTGCTGCTGTTGTTGTTGATGGTGGTATTGTCGCGGCAGGACTTGTTGCATCGGTTGCTGTTGATGATGATGCCGGTGCTCTTTGCTATTCCGCAGCTCGGCCACTAGATTATCGTTTAACGTATTTGCCTGCAATAATCTCATCTTTAGATTGGCTATCTCCTGCTTGAATTGGCCAATCAATTTCTCTTGCATCGCGGTCGTGGCGGTGGTTGTTGTTTTTTCATTACAAGTAGCTTTGAGATTCTTATCGCTCATTAGCTGCTGCTGCTGCTGCTCATATTGCCAATTGATTGGTTGCCGGCCAACAGCCTTAAATGGTTGCGATTGGTGATGTTGGTAGCCTATTGGTTTTGGTGTTGTTTGACTTTCTCCACAAGTAGGCACCGTCGTGGTCGTGGTCATTGCCGCCGCCACTACCACTTGTTGACTTTGAGCCAACGTTGTACTTGCACAATTGACTCCCTCGTCTAGCGATGCCAGCGACCTGAGCGCCTCGTCGACGACCTTTCCGCTCTCAAGGTCGTTGACTCCCTCTAGTACTCGCTCAATTGGCGACTTGACCATTCTGCCAGTTTCCACTTGTTGATTGTGAGATTTTGTTGCCTCAACGCAACCAAGTGATTTGTTGCAATCGGAAAGTGAGTTAGCTGCTTGGCTTGCCACGACGTGCGCATAGCGCGCCTGACTAATCAAGCTCAAGCTCGACATTTGCTCGCCATCCTGTTGTTGTTGTTGCTGTTGCTCAATTGGCCGAGGCAGACCGCCATTGTTAATTACCGTGGAATTCATCACTTGGGCGCCTCGTAGGATGCGAGCAGTCGAGATCCGTTTGCGCATCACCTGCTGTCGACCCGAAAGCTGGATGCTGGTTGTCAGTGCTGGGCCATTGGTTCCACCATTTCCTTGATTTGAGGTCGGAGGCGGCAAGATTGTTGCATTGTTATTTACATTCGATCCAACGCAGTCGCCCAGCTGTTGCTCGTGGTGGTCGCTCTCGTCGCAGCTAGACGATGAGCTTGACGTTGGCGACTTCACAACCACCGCTCCGAGCTCGTCCACTTTTCCAACTTCAGTTTCCGTTTGGGCGTGACAGCCCGAACGGTCTGACGTCGACCGCCGACCACCAACCAATCCCTTGTTGCCGCGACCACTAGCGTCGCCACTACTATTACTGCTACAACATGATCCGCCGTCGTCCGAGTTGAAGCCATCAGAGGAAGCTGAGGACTTTGAATAGGCCGAGTCCTCGTTGATTTGACTACTACCGCTACGAGCAGCTGCATCCTTTACGCCGCTAGCATTGTTATCATTACAATCGTGTAACAACTTATCGGATTTACCTGAAGACGAAGACGACGATGGCGATACTGCAGCCCCGTTTATTGGACGCAACTTGGAAGCGGCAGCTTGGCCCGTTTCGGAGCCACCTGTGGCTATGTGGGACGCTTGCGCTGAGGCAATGTCTATGGCGCTGTCGCCGTCGTCGCCGCTACCGCTACCACTGTTGCTCCCGCTCGATAGACTCTCTGCTGGTGATCTATGGCTGCTCCTGGCTGAGGCGACGATTCGCGCCGGATCGCAGCCACTATTGTTGTTGTTGTCATTGTCGATATCCTTTGTTGCCTCCATTGCTGTTGCTGTTGTTGCTGCTGCTGCTGTTACTGTTGCCGCATTAGTTGGAGTCGGCTTATCACTTTGATGGCCGGCGGCGGCCATAATATCATCAGTTTCAATCTTCTCATTTCTTTCATTTTTTGCCAATCCCTCAAATTGAGATGTTAATCCCTCGCTCCTAGTGGACTGCAGCTCATCAATATTCCTACTCGAAGAATGCTTGCCACTTTCAACTTCCGAGGATTCCTGTAGCAATTCAATGCATTCGACTGGAGCTCCAACGGTCTTCAACTTGTTGAGTCGCGATTGGAGATGCTGGATTAGCTCGAGACGTTGATTCAACTCTAAATGCAAGCGCTTATTTTGAAATTGAAGCTTCGATTCCGAGCTACACGAGCGATCCAATTCCATCCTGCAAGCGTCCAGTTGCAATTGGACTAAATTCAATTGTTGCGCCAACTTTTGGCTCATTAATCGCGAGTCGTTTTCCATCTCGTCCATTTCGCTCAGTTGCTCATTTAGCTGCTTCCTCTCGCGAATTAATACATTCAGCTTCGACTGAAACAATTTGCATTGCTGACAGGCAGTTGGTTGTTGCTGCTGGTGTTGTTTGGCGGTGTCTGTTGGTGATGTTGCTAGAAGCGAGAGAGCCGATTGCGTTTTGCCAGGCGCCTGTTCTAGTGGCTCGTTTGCACCTCTACCTGGCGAAACAACCGGCGATGACAACGAAGGCAACGGTTCAGTGGACGGCAATGTAATTGAACGCTGATCATTTGGGAGAGGCATCGATTCGATTATTCCGCTTTGGTCTTGTCGGTGATCCTTGTTGGCGATGCAACGACCTGTTGTCGTTTTTGCATCGCTACCTGCGCCGCTGGCCACGCAACTCAAGCTTTGCGATTTCCATTGGCTAGCCGCGAGCGTGCGCGCCGCAGGCTCACTACCCGAGGAATCGCCCATTGATTGAGCACCGCTAAGTGGCTGCTGATGGCCACTTGTTATTCCAGCCTCAACTTCGTCATTATCATTGGAGGCGGCTATAAGGGTAACTTTACTGTCTTGCCCAGGTCCTTTGGATTGCTCGTTAGTCGTCTGAGTTGTCGATTTATCCGCCACCCTAATTTCCTGGCCACTTACATCACTAGAACCAACCAATTGCTTGCTAACGATGGGTGCCTCCAAATTCAACATCGATTTTGAGCCGCTCAGGCGGCTCGTTGAGCATCGAGCGGCTACCTGAGGAGCTGCAGAAGCTGGACAAGTTAGGGCCACTTTATTGGCTTTCGAGAGCGAACTCGAGAATGAATCATCTGTAGCTAGCGGCAACTCAACGGTGGCCGCCTGTTTACTAGCATGCGAGTTGCTAATTAACGTTGGAATTTGGGTGACAAAGCCGAGGAGCGAAGTGGAGCTCTTGCTTCGTGACAAGCGATTGAAAGCAGTAGGTGTGGTGCTTTTGGCGCCGGCGCCGCTTTTGTCTTGGTCTCTTTTAAGCGGCAAATTGTTCGACAAAATCGGTATCCTCGGCGAGCTAACCAACGATGTGGTTCTCGGCGCGGTTGTAGTAGCAGCAGCAACACCGCTACCAGTGATGGCCAGGTGCAAATGACTCCCACTATTTGTTAAGCGTGTACCTGTTGCTGACGCCGAGTTAGTTTGTCCACCGCAAGCTAACGAGTGAGACGATTTGCTGATGTGCAGATTACTTCTGGCCAAACTACTTGTTGCTCGCGATAATCTCGGCACCGCAACAACCGGGTGCCTTTTTACTCCCGATTGATCAACCACTTGTTGAGGCTTGTTAGGGTTTGTCGAGCTGTTTCCAACTCTATGTGGCGCAATTCGAGTGTTTGTCCTGTCCAAACTTGACTTGCTTCTGGTGTGCAAATAACTCATCGGACCTCTTAGTGTCGGAGTCTTATTTTGACTTGAGAGTCGTTGTTGTTGTTGTTGCGGTTGCGGTTGTTGCTGCTTCTGCATTTGTTGGCCGCTGCTCACGCTTCTCGCCGAAACTGGAACTGCTATTCTGGCGCCGGAAGTGAGCGGCTTGTTTCTAACGGTCATTTGATGATGCTGATTCACTGGTGATGATAAATTTGGCTGAGATTTGGCTAGACTCTTCACGTCCAATGTCCTGATTTTGTTGTTGTTGTTGTTGTTGTTTCGCAAACTCGTCATTTGGCTCAAACGCCCAACTTCCGGTTTGGGCGCCATGTCTAATTTGTTCGCGCTGGTGATCGACTCGTCGTTGGTCACTTGGATTTGGGGCAAACTAAGAGTGCCGAGCTGAGAAGTTACAAAACGCTCGTCTTGGTGACTGATGACGCTTCCTCCACTCTCTTCACTTCTACTTGCCGACTGGCCGCCGCCGCCGTCGCCGCTGTGTCTATCGTCGTAGTTTCCACTTGACGGAAACGACTGGCTCGCGTCATAATTTTGCCAAGTGGTTGGTGGAAAATCGTGGCCGTCTTTGCCATCACTACCACTACTGTTTCCATTGCTGTTACCAATACCACCACGACTACCTACGGCTCTCGCAGCTCCGCCCACTTGTTGCGCTAGCATCCCTGGTTTCACTTGCGATTGAAGTGGAAGATGTTGGTCATGCTGATGTTGCGCCACCACGATTGCCTCTGATGCTGGCTCAAGTTTCTCCTCAAAGCTCCGACTGATACTGCTACCGCTACTGCTGTTGCTGTTGCTGCTGCCAACACCACTACCGCTAGTCTTCCAGTTCCTATCTGTGCCATTGTATTCAATTAGATGCTCATTTTCTGGCAAATCATCTCGACTGGTCATGTGGGATTCTAGTAATGGAGACGTCAGATTGGTGGTCAGTGGTAAGGAGTATGAAAGTGATGCTACTTCAGATGAATCAAAACTTTCACCATTCACCTCAAGCGAGACATCCATTGAGTTGCTCACGAAGTCTGAAGAGTTTGTTGCTCCGCTCCGAGCTGACGCGCCAAACTCGGACTTCGTTATCGCTCCAGCCACTTGTTGTTGGTTGTGATCTAAACTGCTACCATCAAACATCACGGGATCATGCGATTCGAAGATCCCGCGAAGCAAAAAGCTCTCTCCACCAGCCAACTCGTTGTTTGTCTTGCCCTCAAATTCCAACTCCTTTTTAAACTCCATTGCGGTTTGCTTGCTTGCCCCAGTAGCAGTGGCCGCACAGTGTTCGTGCTCCAAATGACCAAGCCTTGGGCAATAATAAGAATCCACAGGTTGTTGTTGCGGCAGTGGGCGCTGTGGCGCCGAAGCTCTGGCTGTTGCACAGGTAAACTCATCGCTAGCGCTGTGGCCGCCGAGGGCACTTCGTGCGCCAATATGCTGATCAGCTAACGCTAACTTAACGCCGGTTCCAATATGCAGCCGACCACCTTCTTCTTGCCGACTAAAGCTTAGCTCAGATCCGTTGATTTGTGCCTCCGTCGCATTATTGGTTGCTAGCTCGCCAACTATGGGTGCATCATGAGCACTCTTTTTACCTGGCTGCTCACTTTTTGTGTCTGTTGCTGTTGCCGCTCTTGTGTCCAGCGCGACGTTTCCATTTGCCGCCGCCGCCACCGATAACAAAGCCTCTCGAGCTGGTAAATTTGTCGTAGGCGTTTGCTGGGTTTTAGTCGAGTTAGTTTGGCCAAACTGCGGAGAGTTGCGTTTTCATTCGATCGTGTGTGTCAATCGGATAGTAATCACGAAATATTATCGTTTTATTTCGAGAGCCAGCAACAGCAGTCAGTGGGCAGCAACAAGTAGCAGCCGTCGATTCATTCATTTTGGTTCGTCCATTCGTTTGTCGGTTAAAAGTCGAGTGGATTGGAAGTCGATTGGGAAGGTGAGGGGAAAAGTTTCTGGTTAGCTTATTGTTATGCGAGTTGGCAAGAGTGTAAAAATAAGTCTAGTTGGCAGCGTTGCTGCCTCTGTTGCCGTTGCCGTCGCCGTCGCCGTCGCATGCAAGTCTAAGTGGATTGTTGTTAAAACGGCAACAAGTGGTAGTTGCCCACTAACTTTATCGCTACTTTTTTGCTCCTACTACTGGCGCTTCTAATCGCAAGCAGTCGTAGTCCGAATTCCGCCAACTAAAGTCCACCTGAAGTTGAAATAGTTTCACTCACTCTCCCTCTCTTCCTCTGGTTGTCTAGCTCGCATCTCGGTAGCCGAAGAGTTGGTGCGCCGATTGTGTGTGCGTGTGATATATGCAAAGTAGATGGCAAAACTCGCGACTTCCTCTGTCTCAGTGATCGTCTCGAGTTTGGTTGCTGCAAGTAGCAAGTTGCGAGGCAAAGCGACAACCAGCTTAATGCCAACTGAATCAAATTTGCAAATCTCGAGCGGTATCGAGTGAGCAACAGCAGTAGCAGTGGCCAAGTGACGTGCTAAGCGCCACAAGGGAGCGGATGGAGATGAGCTGCTATGCATCCAGTACATACAATACAACGAGAAAACTTTACGACACTTGAGTTCCATTGTTATTCTCGAGGTTATTTTCCAAAAAGAGGAAAAATCTTCGCTATTAACTTGGGCGGAAACGGGGAAAACTTTTGACTCAATTGCAAGTTCCGATTAGCGAAACTCGAGATTCCGCGAGATCAAACTAGCAAGACGCATCGGTTAGTTTTTGGTCTCGTTGATGGCTTACAAATTACAGCAAACAAGTGGTTAGAGGCAGGTAAGCCGGCAAACGAGCGACTGGAGTCGAGTGTCTGATTGATGAGCGCGCGTTGTTTTAGGAGCAAGGCAACTCAACATTTGCCTTTGGTATGTTTGTCCGACAAGCATTAGTATTTCTTTACCTTGCCCGTTACACAACTACCAGCCCAACATCTACTCGGATAGGAACTAAATGCACGCACCTCTACGCAGACCAAGACACACGAGTTTAGTCGTAGAGGTGCCGCCGTGTCGTAGAGCGAACAAGGCAAAGATCAACAGGTTGCCGCTGCAGCTTGATGATGCTTACTGTTCAAATTCGAAAAACAATAAAATGACCCCTCGGCGGCTAGCTGCAGCTGTATAGCTTGCCGGCACCCGGTACCTGATACGAGAATCCACTCAGCGTTTGCCTTTTAAAAACAACAACAAGTGTCTGGTAGTCTGTGTCTATTGCATTCCAAGTGCTCGTGAAATTTCATCAGCTGCATCATCAGTGCAAACACTCTCTAATTTCTCCTAATAATTTTACCTTTCACTCTCCACTCGACCAACAATGCCACTGCTGGCGCCTGCAAAACTCTGCTAGCCTTTAAAAAGAAGCAACTCAACTAGCCGACCTGTTGACTGACTGTCCATTTTGATTTTGATTGCCAGATTCAATCATTGTAATCAACGCCAAGCGAGCGAGAGAAGAGAGAAAACAAAAAGTTGAAGCGACGTCAGGAGAGAAACTGGGAATCTCCTCGCTAGCTAGCTAGCTTAGCGTCTGTTAGATTATGAGAGTAGCAACAACTATCCAGTTGCTAATGCCATTGCAAGTGCCAGAGCTAGTCTCACCGGAAATGGCGATATGTTATCACGGGGGCAATAATATTTCATCGCCAGCCAGCTAACAGTTTCGCTCAACTGGCTATCGTAGGATTGCTTGGTGTTGTTGCTCTTGCTGGCCACTAATGCTGCACTCGCTGCCAGATATGGTGTAAGATAATCGCAGGCAACTAATCAAACAGCTCCGCGCACCATAATGACCGTCGACTGTTATTGCAATTGCGGCTGTTGGCTCGCTTTATTCGGCTCGCTCCACACTAGGAGAATCTTGACTCGCTTCGTTTGGCGATGCATCAACCGTTGCCGCCGCCGCCGCCGCTTCAACAGGTTGCCACGGTCTTGCCATGCACTCGCTGTGTCTGTGTTGTCCTGTGTTGTCGATTGCCGTTTCTGTTGCATCACTTAGCTACACAAATCGCGATTTGCTAGCGTCTGGAATGGAGTCAAGTTAAGTCAGATCAAGTCGAGCTTACAAGTGAGCAGCAGCAACATCATGAGCATAAGATGATTATAAAGAAGGGGGGAAAGTCAATTTCTCACTCGATCGAGTCCATTATTTCAACTCGTTACTTATCTCGAATTCGTCGTCCTTGTTGCCACCGACCGCTAACCCAAATGGAATTAGATGCACGAGAGAGTCTATTAGTGTTTTGAATGTGTGAGTGTGTGCGCCGGACCAGCATTGCTCACTTGCTTTCGAGTAGTGGTAGCGAGCTGAAAAGGACGGCAGCCAACTCTACTAATTTGGCGTTCGAGGCGACGGCCACTGGAGGAACACAGTTAGCGATCCGAGGTTGTTGCTTTTGCTACGGCCACTGCCATGGTTTCCAACACCAACACAACTGCCGCCGCTACGAGTGAATCAATTGATCCAGTTGCGTCATCCGTATCTCAATCTGAACCCCAATTCATCGCCGTTACACAAGAGTCACAGCGACTTTCCGGCCATCAGTCGGTAGAATCTCATCTCTACGGCCGCCGAAGTTCCTCGCGAGATCCTGTGGCAAGCTCGCACTGAATCGAGTGTGCAAGTTGGTTAGCTGGCAGGCAAACTGCTAGTGGCCACTTGGTAGCCGGAAGCGGAGGGGCAAGTAATTGATACGCTGCGCTTATTTATTCACTTCACTCTTCGCCTCCACCACTACCAAATTGGCTTTGCCCTTTGAGCAACGGTGCACCGGTGCAGCGACGCAACAAGTCGTTGCGGCGCAGCTCTCCCCTGAACTCGCCGCTAGATTGCGTTAGAGAACCGTTGGAGAAACGGAGTTGACTTGGCAAGTTTACTTCTTAGTTAGTGAGCAGTAAGACAGACTGAGACTTGGTTGCTACTTGACTTGTTAGAGACTGCGAAAAACTGTGTGAGATAAAGAGGATAGCAAGAGCAAGCAACCTGTTGATGTTGATGTGAAATTCAGGAGGCGCAATATCTGGATTGCCACTAAAGAAGTGAGGAAACACGTTGAATAATTAACTCGCAAACCGACGTCACTTGAGCAGCCACTTGTCAAGTTTCTGCCACTTGTTTGGAGGTGGGAGTTCATTCAATTTTACCTTGGGGTCGTTGTCACAGTTTCCCTAGGATCTTTGGCCGGCTGCGCAGTGGAAATTCAATGGTAAAACTGGGAAACCATATTGAACCAAAAACTGAATCACACCGAATGAAAGAACAAGAAGAAGTCTGCAGGTAAAGGTAGTGGCAATACTAATTAGATTAAAATATTAGCCTAGTGGTTTGGCGTGATCCTGACATTGCAAATCTACAGATAAGCAAGAGGAAAAGAGAGACGAATCTGTCGTTTTACGCGCCAAATCAGTCAAACAAGACAAATCCAAATCCAAAGACAACCGAGACCCTACAAACCAAAAGCGCAATGAGAGAAGCAAGACCAGTTAAAAGTTTTTCATCTTGTTGTTGTGGTTTAGATTGACTTTAGAAAACTCGCTGCTCACTTGATCGAATGTTAATCTACTATAGAAAGATGAATGAATAGATGGATGAGATTGACTAGTTGAGAAAACTAAACCCAATGCGCGAAACGACGAACCGCAACTTGGCGAGACAGAAAGATCAGCTGATCAGTTTTTTGTTTCTCCCTTTGGCTTCTTCTTTAGCTCGCCGATCCCATTCACCTTCTTTCTTTCTTTTCTCTCTTCCAATTTGCAGTAGTTCCAAAAGAAAACCTTGAGCGCGATTAGTTAGCTCAAGCTATTTGGACTGCTAGCTAGAGGGATGGAAATAGATCCGCTAGAAGAGATTGAAAATTATTCCAAACTCATCAGCGGGCAACCACTTGTCGATTTTTGTGCGATTAAAAGTGCAAGCTAAAACCACCCGTACGCGCAACAAGTGGCTAGCTGAGCCGTAATCGAATCAAACTCCCAACTTGTGCGAGTCGCAAACAACGATGAGCTCGTTCACATGTTAACTGTACAGTCTTGTTATTTTCTCTCTCTCTCTCTCTCCNNTCTCTCTCTCTC
>WNKI01000004.1:1009819-1067574 GCA_015350385.1 Aculops lycopersici | reverse complement strand
AACTACCTACCTTACGTTCGTACGTACGTACGTACGTAACTAACGTACGTACGTACGTCGTTCGTTCTACTACTACGTTACTTACGTTACTACGTCTTCGTTCTTTCTTCTCTCTCTCTCTCTCTCTCTCTCTCTCTCTCTCTCTCTCTCTCTCTTTGTTGCTGTTTCTGTCTCGAATTTCTTGTTTCAGGTGTCCAATCGACCGATTTGATTGCCTTTCATTGCCAATGAGCAGTGAACAAAACAAAACAAAACAATCAGCTGGTCGCTGTCTCCTTGCAAGTGGATTATGCAACCTAACGAACCAGATGGACTCCATCCGTTGTGTCCCCGTTGGTTTTGCTTCGATTGGATTGGCCATCAGAAGACTGTTATTTTAATTTTCACTGACCACTCTCAACAACCATCGATACCTGGCCGATAGTTAATGTGATCGCTAACTCAATTTGCAAAACTGAACCTGTGTGTCTGGTAGCCACTCGCCCGATGGCTGTTTTTCAACAGGCAACAGATCATATTGTTGCACTTGTCTCGTTTATACATTTCAAATGGAAACGGCAACAACAAAAACAAAAACAAAAACAACAACAACAACAACAACAACAACAACAACAACAACAACAACAACAACAACAACAGCACCAGCAGCAGCGTTGTCGGTAACCATGCAAAAACAGCAGCACCAACAAAAGCCGGTGCCACTTGAAATCCAATCTGCTTATTAGGAACTCATACAGCACTTAACTCAGGTGAGGGTCTAGGCGAACGAAGCGAATAGCAAGGCAACAACAACAACAATTCACCTGCGCCGGAGATTAGAGTTCAAGTGTCCGTTGTGGTGTCGACGGTGTCTCGCTGCACTGTCTCTCTCTCTCTCTCTCTCTCTCTCTGTCTCGCCTTATCCTTTTCCTTAACCCAGTGATTCAAAACGATAACTTATCGCTAGTGCCACCGCCGCCGATGCACTTGAGCCTAACGAGCTCATGGCCGAGTTGCTGTTTCTCAACCATGGTTGCAATGGTAGTCGCCGTCGTCGCCGTCGCCGTCGTCGAGCCAGCTGGCCACTTGTTGCTCCTATCTGCTCGCTGCAGCTGGCCTTGCTAATTTGGTTATCAGGTGTCAGTACCGGTTGTTGTTTGGTGACTCGTCTAGCTCAGCAACTGTGGCTGCAACTTTAGCTGCAACAACAACAAATGGTTGGAGCCACTTCACTGAGACGCCGCTCGCCTAGCCTCAACATCGGCACCCGCGCCAGCATTACCTCTGAGAGCTGGCTGCACTTGGTGACAAATTGCAGCGGCAGCCACTTGTTACTGCTCGTTTCGCAACCATCGAAGCTCTCTCTCTCTCTCTCTCTTCCCTCGAACCCATTGAGTACACTTGGAATTTCTACGACTTCGAGGACTACGATGATGACAACATCGCTTGATTTGCCGCTCTTGTCTTCCAATACAAACTATTAGCCTCAGGTGGCTACAACATTTCGACTCGACTCGACGACGACGTCAACGAGCACGATGAGATGAGTTGCGTGTTTTGCGCCAATCAGTCAGCCTCCAGGTTGCGACGGTGGCGGCGACATACTAAAATAGCGAGGCTTGTGATGTTGGTGATGACTGTAAGTGAAGTGTCCACTTCACCCGAGACCTGGGGGCACAAAGAGAGGGAGAGAGAGAGCCGCATGATTTATTGACGCCGACGACGGACCCACCTGTGTGATTGCCGCCACTGTCTCTGTTGCTCTAAAACTCTTTCTATCACTCTCTCGCCTCTTTTTCCCCCTCAGCTGCTTGAGCATCGTAACTGAGGAAGATGGTCAAGTCCATCAATTATCACGGACGAGCAACGATAAAATTTTCGTCGACTTAGTTGAGGTTGCAACATAAGAGTCGGAGTATAAGTAAAAGGATTAGAGTCATAGTAACTCTGGCGCTCCTATTGCCATCAAAACTTCACCGGCCGCACGCAGCGTTCTTCTTCCTCCTCTCAACTTTTTGTTGTTTAACGGAACTGCAGCAATGCAAACCAAAAACGGCGGCGAGAATTGGAAAGCGAAACAGGTGGCAGAATCATTAATTTGTCTAGACACTGCTGGTTTTTCTTCATATTTTTTAGCTTGCGCTTTATGTTGACATCCTCGAAAACGATGGTGAGGAAAACGAAAGGGAAACTCACGACAATATAAACTAACCGACCGACCGACCAACCAACCAACCAACTGACTGACTGACTGACTGTCTGGCCGGTTGGCTGGTAGTCAGAGTGAAACTTGAATGAAAAGTCACGAAATTCAAATTGTTTGTTTTACTGCAAGTAAAACAAGCCGCAGCTCGTTAGCGTGGCTCTCGTCGTCGTTGTACACTTGTTGCTCGAAAGCCACCATCGGCTAAGAGAACTAATGGCGAACATCCGGTCGTTTTCAGTAAGCTAGTTAACGGGACGACAACACAAAAACACATACAAGAAGCTAAGGTACGATGAATAAAACGAAATGGAGGAAGGAACGAGGGAGAGAAAGTGGCGTGAGGACAGGCCGAGTTATATAATGATGATGATTTTTCGACGGCTCTGCTCACTTTGGCGATTCACAGTCCCTCTCGCCCGACTGACTGACTGACTGACTTGTGAGTCGTTTCTTGGCAAGAGAAAGACTCTGAAATGAGCAGTCAAAATGAACGAGCGACTAATTGTAGCGGACGAATTTAAATGTTAGGCAATAAACCCGCAACAGGTGGTTTAGAAATGGGTAAAAACTCGTACTGCATTACTTACCTGCTGGTTGTTGCTATTGCTACTGCTATTGCCATAAACATTAACTAGTTTGGTTAAAATTCTCTTCTGGTTTTGCTCCAATTCTTGAATCTTGAATTGCAACTCGTAATTCTTAAACTCTAAAAGCTCGTTCTCGTCTTTTGCCGCCTCGTAAAGCTCCACCAAAGACTTCCGCTTTTCCTGGTCGAGCTCCTGGTTTATGGCGGCGGCAATGTCGCTTAGGTTGCGTTGAGTTGAAAAATAACTCATGTTTGATATGAGATATGGAATTTTTTGGCACTCTCGCAATCGATTGATAACTTAATTTGAAAATTTCGATGATATAGTAATGCTAATAACAAATCGAAGTTGAGCCTAAAAAATGGGTCACTTCAGAGAGGAGGCTCACCTGAAAATTGAACTGATTTTCTCGACGGTGATTTGCGGTTTTTAGCGCCCACGACAAAGCCATTGAGGAAAAGTTGGCGCCCAAGTCGTGGCCTTAATTGCCGAACTTTTTGTGAAGAAAAAGTTTCGAATTTCTTCTCTCTTGACTCCTTCCTCAAATCTCTCACATCTAGCTACTGGTCTCTATGATTGCAGTTGTTGACTTCTCCAAAAAGTCAGTTTGTATTGTTCAGTCGTGATTTTGCAACAAACACTCGCCAACTATAATCAGCCAAAGGATTCTCCTCTTCTTCTTCTTCATTCCCACTCGCACACTCCTCTACTCTCGTCAATTGCATAACGGCCAATGGAAAGAGGGATTCCATTTGTAGCTTGTAGCTTGCAAATTTGCCGACGACTAGCTCGGCTGCAATTCGACCGGCTAGCTGGTCGTTGAGTTGGCGCCGCCTCCTCAGGCAACATGTGTCGACGGAAAAGTGAGCGGTTGGGACTGTGAGTGAGTGAGGCAGGCGGTAAAAACTAAACTCGATACTACAGGGCGACTCGACGTAACATCCCCCACAATTCTTGCCCCCCCCCCATTTTAGGTGAAGCTGTAACGGAACAAAATCGATCGCAGCGCCGCAATGCGGATAGGTACTCGAGCTTTATTTCTGTTCAGGCAATCATTTTATTAGAAAGGAGCAGATAGATATGAAATGGATAATCTGAGAAAATTATAATCGAAGCGGGTCACAAAAACGCTAGTTAATCGTCTATTCATTCGCGCAAATATGAGATTCGGAAATGTTTCCGGTCAAAGGTCAATCAGTCTGCCACTTCCGGTCATGTTTCTAATCTAAAAAGAATTGTATTTTTCGAGCCACTTGAGTACATTGTTTCTATAGGGCATATTCTCGGCTTATTTTCCAGCTCAACTCCAGGCTGAACCTTCTGGGTAAGAGGAGTTTGCCAAGAATAGTAATTGAGGTGGGCTTAGCATCATTTTTTTTGGGTTGTAATAGAAAATCACTCCAAGCCTACAGTCTTTTTCGGCAGCTAAACTTGATTCACAGTTTGTTTGGTCCAGCCAATTTGTCCAATAAGCCCTCTAAAGTCGATAGTTCAGAAAAGAATTGTTTTTCATCATGAAGCGTGCGGCTAAAGATGGACGCAATTTGCCCACCTTCTTGGCCTCCGCGTGTGTCTCTTGCTCGTTTAATTTTCTATCTGACTTTTACGAAGATTGCACTGGATGCTTTAACTTGATTGAGATTTCGTCATTGGTCAGCCTTTCTTCTGGAAAGGCTTTTGTAATGTCGTTATTGGTGTCTGTAATCGAGCTGATTTTGTAACATCAAGCTCCCGCCATTGTCATATGGAGTTGCAGTATCTGAATTGAAACCCGTGTCGACAACTGGTCTACCAGTCTGACGGTTGAGCCGAGACGCTCCAACCTCGACTAAACCGGAAATCGGAACGGCTTCAATGAGTAAATCCTCCTGCTCGCTCAGTCTAGGATCCTCTCGTATTTATGGAATTTACTACATCGTCGCTGTGTTTTCCCGATAAATTAGATTCAAACAGAATAAGATATTTTTGCTGGGAAATGAAATGAAAGTTTACATTACAAGAACGTTTATCCATTCAATCAGAACTACCATCTAAGTCAACCCTTTGTTCTCCGAGAAAGAGGTAGATAGATAAGAGAGTTTATTTATGTAACATCACAATTGATCATGACCCACAAATCGCTAAGTAGATTTCAATGGCGGCATCCTGTTTCACCTCCATATTGCGTTCGTATATTCTATCAATCCGCTTCAATTGGTGGCACGACATTTTTGTCTCCATTCGGTTATGTGGCTCGTTTCACTAGGCAGAAACAAACCAACGGATTCATCAGAAAATCCCACTCAACTATCAATACCCTAGACAGCCGTCCAAATACTTGGTGCAAATTTGGGCCACCAGCGATCTGTCAGGTATCGTCTGCGCCATTCCATAGATTGCTGCCGAGCCACTTGGCTTACTCTTTGGCTCTAGCATCAGCTTTTTAGCAATCGATTTGACATCCTTGACGAAACTTGCGGCCACATTGTTGTTGGTGTGCATCAAGGTGACACACAAGTGGAAGGCACTTGGAAATTGTAGGGCATTGAGGTTCCAGCCCAAGTCCTTTAGTCGTCCGTTTAAAGCGTAGATGTCAAATTTGTCCGAGGCGAAGGCTATCACGCTCACCTGTGGATCGCCTAAAACCTTCAAACCCTCGACAACGCTTAGCTCCTTACGGATGAACCTGGTAGTCTTGATAATCTTATCCGTTGCTTCAACATAACCCTCGAGTCCGTGGAACATCAGTGCAGCCCAACAGGTGGCGATTAGCGCACCTGGTCGACTTCCTGGCAAGGTTGGCGACGCATATATTCCTCCTGGCCAGTCTGTTTGAACACTATATTGATAGTGGATATATTTCCTCTCGCTATACAAAATGACAGATGTACCCTTTGGTGCGTAACCGTATTTGTGGGTGTCGGCTGAGATACTTGTCACTCCTGGAACGTTAAAGTCAAACTTTTCATCCAACTCTAAGCCAGCCTGTTTCATAAATGGAATTAGGAAGCCTCCCAGGCAGGCGTCAACGTGCACCGGAATATCGTAAGCTTTACCAATGGCACCTATAGCCTCGATCGGATCTATGATTCCATGGGGAAATTGGGGAGCTGAGCCAACTAACATGCAAGTCTGGGACGTTACTGCCTTCCGCATTGCGGCCAAGTCCACTTTGAATGTCTTCTTATCCACTGGAATAAACTTGATGGTACAACCCAACATGTTGGCCCCCTTCTCAAAGGCAGCATGAGCTGTAACTGGCACCAAAATCTCCGGCTTCCCCTGAACTCCTTTCACTTTGATGGCATAATCTCGATAAGCTTTGCAAGCCATAATAATGCTTTCAGTACCGCCACTTGTTACACTTCCAATCACCTGGTCGGGCTTGCCATTGTACATACTACCAACCATTCTAACTATCTCTGCCTCCATCTTTCGAACACCAGCAAAAACATCGGAGTGCAAAGGATTCGACCACATGTTTGAACCGTAGACAGATAGAAGGACATCGTTGAGACGCGAAGAGTTACTTGTGTATATGGCACCCGAAATTCTACCTTGTTGCCAATTGGAAGTATCAAACATTTGGTAATGCTTAACCTTTTTTAGTAAAACCTCTGGACTCGTTGGCTTCTTTGGTAGGGTCGAGATGAATTCCTCATTTTGGTAAATGGCCAATAAGTCAGTCCTAATCTCCTGACCAATCTTGTCCAACTTTCTCTCGACGATCCCCCTTATCACTGGCAAATTTCTTGCAAACAATAATATGTTCTTTGTGCTCAAGCCATAATAAGCATCACGAGCTAATCTGGCCAGACTATTTAGTGCAAATAATAGAAGAGCTGATCCGAGAATTAGATAACTTGGTCTCAAATTGGCAAACTTAGTGTCTAAATAATTTGTCGAGGTATCAAAAATTCTCTGCAGTGCAACGAGGTAAAATTGTGACACACATAGTGCCCCTTCGAGAGTCTTCAAGATGTAGACTTCCATTGTTATAAGTTTGATATAAAAATTGATGTCTTGAAGTGTAGAGGTGAGGAATTGAATAGAGCTGAAAACATATTTAGAGATTAGGTTTTGTTGAAGATCGAGATAAGAAGAAAAAGTGTCATCGCTTGCAATCCACTCTATGGCGTGCGCTGCGTGATCAGCTGATTGAGAGTTCGATAGTGAAAGTGTCTAATGAACTTTTCAATCTCCTGTTGAATTTATCTACCAACCTACATCTGTATATTATTTTAACTTTTAGATATTACTCTTTCGATCACTCAAAACCGATGACCAACTTGGGATGATAGCTAACAAAAATTTACCGTACTAGAATGTAGATTCGGTGTTCGCGATCGTTGGATCATCAGCCGTCCCATAAATCACATGAATGTATAATTTTTTGACTAGTGCTAATTAGACTGATTATCTGTGGTGTCCAAAGGAGTCTTCGTTTTATCAGCCTTTTTTCTCCTCTCAAGCTCGCGCCTCAGCTCGATGCCTTTCGGTAGAGGACCATTAAAATCGGCATAGATGGATTTTGGCTTCTCTTCTTTCTCCTTTTCCTCTTGTTCCCTCTTTTTCCTCTGCAACTCTTCATCATCCGCATCATCTCTTACTGTCTCATCACCAGGCATTTCAAGTATGATTAGTTTCTTCCCTTCAATCTTGCTGAAGAACATTTCTATCTTCCACAATCTAAGCCGATCTTGCTTATTCTTACGTCGAGCGTAAACGTACAAAACTCCGTTGTCCTTGTTGCCCTTCAGTGGTACTTTAACCTTTGCATTGTTGGTGTCGAACAAGGTTCCTAATTTACGCTCCAATTTAGCTGGCTGCGCTGTAATTTCATCACCTAAAATGTTGCGAACAACCTCTTGTTTTTCTGCAATCTCTATGGCCTTCTTCAGAATGGCGGGTCCAGTTTGGAGCCTCCCGCGCTCTTGTTTCAATAAAAGAGCCATGGCACCAACGCCCATGCCGCCACCAGCAGCTATCAGCATCAAGGTGGGCAATCTCATATCGTCTATATATGACTGTCTATCTATGAGAATAAATGTATCATGGCAAGTTCTCGACAGAATTGGAACTCGTGGTTAGTTTGTTTGTTGTTGTTGTTGTTGTTGTTGTTTCTGCGCAAGTTTGCTGTCGCTGGCAACAGTGACCATGTGTCCATTCCAGTTGATGGTGCACAAGTTGAATTGGTTTCTAGGAAAATGCGCATACCTTCGAAAAGATAGCCAAGTTCTACGATAAGATTTCGTGCGTCGTTTCTCTAACTATGGGCTTCTGTGCGCTCTGTTCTAAATCAGCTGTGCGATTTAAAAAATCTGAATTCTCACTTATTTTATCATTGTTACCAACTTTAGCAATCTCTCCCTCTCTCTCTATACAGAAACTTAATTATTGTAGTTTGCGTCCCATTATGAGGTTCGCTTTCTAGATATACTCCAATTGTACTGAGATTGTTTATTCTCTCATCATCACTTTCTAGACCAAACCGAATAGAATTATTATTTAGGCTTCGCGAGGGAGGTTCATTATAGAAAATTTGGTCATAAATGCTATACTTATGAACAAATAACTATACGGGAGAGATTTATTATTATCTCTTTGTGTTCAATTATTGCAACAAAATATAATATTAATCAATCAACAATATACCTATACACAACAAGAGGAATCCGGAGACTACAGGGGAGCTTCGATAATATGACTATTGTGCCGAAGAAGAAGTCTGATTCAAGGTCAGCAAACAAGGGGCCAAGTGTTGTTGTATCGTCTCAGAATCAGCAGGAGGAGCGCCAAGAGCATCATGATCAGCACTCAAATTCAAGAAGCCAGGTGGATCATCATCGAGGCCATTCGCCATTACAATGTACCTCAACGGGTGAGAATGTAAATGTAGATTATTCTGGCTACAATAGTGGCGATGAGCATACTCACGATCGACGGCCCTCGTATATGCAATGGACCGAGCAGGAGTATCAAGAGAAAGAAATTCAATTTGAGAAGAAGATAAACAAAAAGGGCTGGGTTATAAAGAAGATGGCCGAGGATGGGGCCTGTCTTTTCAGGGCTGTGGCTGACCAAATTTACGGAGATCAAGAAATGCATAGTGTTGTAAGAAAGTTGTGCATAGATTATATAGCAAAGAACTCCGATTATTACTCGCAATATGTTACAGAGGACTTTAGCGAATACCTGAGAAGGAAATCACTTGATCATAGCCATGGCAATCATATTGAAATACAAGCAATGAGCGAAATGTTTAATCGGCCCATTGAAGTGTATCACTATTCTAGCGAGCCGATTAATATTTTCCAGATGGGCGGTGGCTCAAATGGCGCAACTAGCGAGAGTGATCCAATCAGATTGAGCTACCACCGTAGCGTTCATTACAATTCTATCATCAACCCATTCAAGGCCACGGTGGGTGTTGGCCTTGGACTGCCAGCTTATGATCCTGGAATGGCGGATAGGTCGCTATTGGATCAGGCATTGAGATTCTCAGAGGAGGACGCAATTGAGAAGGCTATGCTGGAAGACAAATTATTGGCTACCGATTGGGAGGCAACTAATGAGGCAATAGAAGAACAGGTTGCGAGAGAGTCCTATCTAGAATGGCTTCGCGAAAACGAGAGCAGAATGCACAAACGAATGAAGAAATCATCTTCGCCACAGCCAACCACAACTGCAGCCGCCGAGGCTGCCGCCACAACTTCGACCTGTTCATCGGTCGATGTTGCAACTAGCTCAAAGCAACACCAATTCGAAAATCAATTTCAACATCAATCTCCAAATTCAAAGATGGCCTTAAATCAGATGGCCAGCTGCTCCTCATCCACTTCACCAACTGGCGCCAATAGATCAACGGCGTTTACAAGACATCCGGACGCTCATCACGAAGCTGGAACGTCGGCCTCGTCATCTTCCTCTCAATCTGCCTTCTATTCCATCAGCGGTTCAAGGTTACCACTTTCGCCATCTAGAAGGACCAATGAGTGCAGATCAAGCTCGCCAAAGGAGGAGGCAGCGCAGCGTAGGAGTCCAAGAGCAAGTAGTAGTCGCGATGTATCATGAGCCGAGTGCTACTACAACCTTGTTCTCATTCGTGGATTTTCCTTAAGCATTAAACCCGCCTAATATGGAGAAAAATTTTGATACAATCTTACTTCATCAAATACAAGCAAACGTTGAGAAGCAGATTCAGACAAGAGAGTTGCCAGTGATAACAACCAGTTTCAAGGCATCCTCTCGATGTGTGGTTCGTTGGTCGACAACTGACTACTGACACACTAAAAATTATCAAAACCAATCAATCAATAAACCACCTATAGAACTAAATATATAAATTTAACCGCCTTGTACTATGGTCTAGAAATGTTAACTTAATTATCTTCGAAAAAAGTAGAGCAAAAAAGTATCCGTCGGTCGTGCTCACTCGCGACGGTGTATTTTTAGGTGTGTCATCCTTGTCAAGGGGAACGGCTGAGGATCTCTCCTTCCATTCAACACACTCTAGAGGGCCCCAATGAGAGCTTATATAGCTAGCGCAAGCTGGTTGGGAAACAAGAAACAGTTTGTTGACTCGCTAAAACGGAAGCTTATCTTGTAAACGGAGGCTCCGCGGACACTAATAACTCAAGATTGTGAGCTAGCCTCTGGTTAGCCTGATGAAATTCCATCATAATTTCTAACTAAACAAACTCAAACTTGATGATTGATCAATCTATCATCGAAACGAGATAGTCTAGTTTGCCATTGTTGTCGTCTGTATAACAGCAACAACAACAGTACCATAGATTTTATAAGATATCTCTGGCGACACACAGTGAGATTGCGCAAAAGTGATAGCCCCTCAAGTACCGTTGCCATTGAGACTCAAACGGTAAAGCTGGTGGTCTAGCTCGAGTGTCTAGACTCTAGAGTAGTCCAAATAGGATATTGTCTACTTAGATTTGGTTTTCTATTCAGGTCTCTCTTACTTTATTTTATCATTGTTTCATTCATTCATGATTGGTGAACTTCTTCGTGATCTTGGATATCTCTCATTATCCATTAGACCATCATAGAAGTAGCACAAAAAGTAGTAGTAGTGTGTTTTGTTTTCTTTCTTTGCAAATAATAAAAAGCTCTGTGGTTTCTCTCTTCCTTCATCTTCTCCTTCTTTCGTTGGTTCGGTTTTTTTAAATATATGTTTAGAATGTGTTTGTTTCATGTGTGTCATCATAATCGTTATGAATATAAGATCATCTCTCATGGCGCATAAAGTTCATTATGCTTCATGACGATCAATGAACTTATAATACTGATTATATATCATATACTAATATATTAATATATATATATATATATATATACATACATATATATCATCAGTGGTTATGAATATATGTATGTAATGCTGCAAATAATAATGAAATAGTTGTTGTTTTTGCTATTGTTGCGCTGCATAGATCAATGGTATTCATAATTTGGTGTTAGTTGATGATAGCTGTCATCATCATCATATACTAACTAGCATTGACAACTAATTAGTAATTCATTACGAAACAAGTGTCTTCTCCTGCTCAATTTGTGTCACACTAGGCAACGTATTCTTCTCCTCCGTTTGGGCCGGCTTGAGCTGTTGCTTTGGAAACGACTCAATGTTTTTGAGAAACTCTTGTTGCGTTTTCTCCTCTTCAATTTGGTCCGCCGACGGCAAAACCACCTTCTCCTCCGTCTCAACGTGCTTCAAACTCTTGTTGGCCTCAAGTTCCGCCTTGATGGATCCGTCGAGCTTGGGGAGCTCCTCGGCTTTTGGTGCTTCGGTTGCCATGATTTCGAGTGTTAGTGTTTGGTTTTGTGAAAATTATCAACTGAACTTCAAGTTGTCAAATTGGTTTACGTGATTCTGCCTGCTGCTTGCTGCCTTGTGCACAAGTAATTGGAGTAATGCTGATGATGATGCAACTTAGTATTATTTTTCAACGGAACGAAGCTATCGGGTTTGGGGAAAAATGAGAACTGAGTTTTCTGACTTCAAAAGTGCTCGACAACTCTAACTGCCACGGCAATGGTTACAGGGATGATAACGAGGATGACGGCCGAAATTGGATCGAAACGAAGAGAATGAGACTGGACGCTGGGAATGGCAAAGCTGCAGTCACACAGTGGGAAGTTGCAAGAAATAGAAGGCCGGCAAAGGCGGTGGCTTTAGTGTTGCTGGCGGTGGTTGTTGCTCCTTTGGCTGCAGAAGCTGCTGAGGCAAAATGTACTGTGGGACCAATTATTGCGAGCTCATATTAAAGAGCCGGGCGGTGGTTTTTGCTATTGCTGTTGCGCCTTTCGTTGGTGGTTTTTACTGCTGCATTTTTGCCCCTGACTCTGCGTCAGAGATTTACATGGTAAAAGGCGGCGGCGCCCAGTCTGCAGTATTTTTCATCGCTTCCTCACTCCATAGAAAACAGCAGAAGGCCGGCAGTTGGATTCAAGTTGTTGTTGCTGTTACCTTCAGGCCAAAATCCTTTGGCGGCGAATGGATTTGGTGTCGGCGCAGTGGAAGGCGATGAAAAACAATGCCCGACGACAACAACTACCGAGGCAACAGCAACCACCGCTGACGTTATCAACGCTACACAGTCCACGCTGGCGATATGCACCATTAATCCCAAGTCGTTCGTTCGGTCGGGTGAGGTTGCCCGATCAGGAGCGGACACGTCGACGTGTTTCGGACCTGTTAACTGTGGATTCCAAACCAGTCTATCCCGCCCGCCGCTAAACCCTTTGTAGTAAGCCGGGCGTTTTAAACCCGTTCGTTCGTTTATTCGTTAGTTCGGTCCGTTGGCGGCAGCAGCAGAGCAAACTGACAGCTGCAACTGGTTTTTGTGCCGCATCCTTTGAGACAACTGCTTGTGCTGGCGAACATTCTGTCAGATTTATGCTTGCGCAAGAGCGGAAAGGGAAAAATAGATGGCTTCAGCAAGGATTGTTTCTGCTAGACGAAAAACTCATGACCACCTACAGGTATGGTGGAAATGACTGCAACTCGGGTAGAAAAATTTGTGCTATCGCCTTCGTTTTAGTCTCAAATCCAAGTTTTCAGTTCCTATGTAAAGACCTGGAAAGCACATCAAATTCGCCCAACTTTCCTGCTTCTAGCTCTCGATACAGAAAATAGGGTTTTCTCATAGGCGCCGTGTTAAAACGACCCCTCGCGTAGGTACCAATTTGTGCAACCGTGTCACTCTATGGGAAAAGTCTGTGTTAAATCCCCATAGAAGCTCAGAATTCTCGTTGTATTGCACAAACTACTGACTCAATCTTCAAAATTTCTTCTCTGTTCCCCTCAGTTGATAGGCGCAGACAACTGTGCGAAAGAAAATCCCAAAATTCGTACGAAAAGCTGTTGAGTTGCAGTCATTGCTGGCATACCTGTAGATGGGCACATACTGGCAAAACGAGCGCGCTAATTCCTGCAATATACGTATGTTCATCTGGCTGCATTCCATAATTTAAACGCTTTTTTTCCTCACAACCGAAATGGAATCAGTACGCGCCAGATGTATAGCTCCATCAACGCGTCTTCACAAATGAAGCAACTGGTAAATATCAGTAAACATTTACTCTGTGCTGATTTGAGCCAAAAAATACCGAAATTCCTGCCGAACGTATCTGCGGGGGAATACATTAGACAGAAGTAGTCGCACTCTCTAGGCAACCAGAAATCCTTGCCCCACAACAGCAGCTGCAATGGTGTTAACGAACGACAAGCCAGCTCGCAGATTCCAGCTGTGAGTGAGGTGAGTGGATGAAAATTGTGTAGCTGGCGTGACGTTTCCAGTTGGCCGCCAGAGTAGACAAGCTGACGCCATCAACTGACAGCAACCAGACTTTTGGTCAGCCCACGCAGTCGAGCTGTGTATTTTTCATGTCTGCTGGCTGTCAAACGGGACCAACAAACCAAGTGACAGCTCGCAGTGTCTAGCATTTCCAACTTGGATATGTTATTGTTGTACGGCGCCTACGCGAGTGATCAATCTTTTTTTCTTGAAATCCTCTACTTTGTCGCCCATTGTATTTGGATTGCAATCGATTGCGACGCCTTGCCAACCTTTCTATTTAGCCAATCAATCGTAGATTGCGACGATAATTAGCTCGGGTGCATAATACAGCAGCATTGGTTGTTGTTGTTGTCATTGGAGCGCATAAATTTGCTGACTGACTGAATGATTGTTGTTATGGTGGCAGCAAAGACAAACATACGAGCAAACAAACAAATAGACAAAAAAATGGGAGGAGGAAAACAATAGGCGAATTGGTTGATGATGTTATCACACTTAATCGAGTCTCATCATGTCACCGTGGCAAGATCAATGTCACAACTCTAATTACACCAACAGAGACACTTGACACAAAATCCCGTCAAAGGGTTGCAACATCGCAGCTATTGTGTTGAGATGTCCTTCGAAGTTCCTCTAACAAAGTGTATATGTATTAAAGTAGTGTGTTACTAAATCAGATTTCGAGCGCCACACGAGCGGTTGTTGCGCTAATATTGGCACCTGTCGCATATCCCATCGAGCCAATGTTTTGTCTTTCGCTCTTAAGCTTCCCTATGTGTGCTCTTGTTGCGGATCACCTGCGGGCACGCGAAACAGCCAATCACCTGTCGACTCGTGCTTGCAACGCGCACGCTCGACATGAAAGCTGAACTCTACCTGGCTAACTGTCTGCCCGCCTACCGATGTGGCGATATTGTGACACAGTTATGATGAACCAATTTGCAGGTATCATCAGGTGGTTGGAGAGGAAACGACGACACGAGTTAGTGTTGCTGGCGCCAACTCGCTCATTCGTTTATCTTTAGCAACTCTTAGCTACAAGTTGTGAAAACAATAGCAACTCCACGTTCTGAAAGTGAAAGAAAATATCTATCGGTTTGGTATAAAAGCGATAGTCACCTGCCAGTCGGACTATCAGAATCAATCAAGAACTAGAAGTAGCCAACAAGAAATAGCGAAATTTTCACGATATCAAAATAGTAAAACACTTGAAAGTTAGCGAGCAAATACCAACACAGAAAACCAAACATGAACCAAATTGTGAGCCTAACTTTGTTGGCCCTAGTGGCCACCTGTGCTCTAGTTTCCGCTTGGCCAGCTCAGCAGCAGCAGCAACAACAAGGCGAACAGTATGAGATCAACAGGGATGGCAGTATATTTCCAATGGCACCCACTTGCAAGAGCAACGAGAAGATTGTTCACGGAATTCCTCTGGAGTTTCAACCAACTTGCAGCAATCGAAAGCCGGCAACACCAAGAGTTTTCTACCATGGCCTAGTATCCTGTTTCTGTGCCGGCGAGCTGGTGAGAAATAAGGCGGGCGAGTGTGTGGCTTTGGCCGATTGCCCCAAGGAGTAGATTAGGTCCCATTATCATGATCATTAACATTTCACCTGATTTCAATTCATCTCATTTATAAGAATGTAGCAAATAGAACAAACAATAAAATAGTGGATTTATAAAATTTATTATCATCTCTCGTGTTTCTCGTAGAAACATCTGTATAGGTCAAGTTTGTGTGTAAGGATCCCTCTTTCCCATCCTCTTCAAATTGGGGATAATAACAGTTTAGTAAAGTTTCAATTTAGGACAGCAAACATAACAAAACATAACATTAACATCGATATTGACATTGAAGGAATAAACTCATTCTTGCTTACTTTTCGCGATTTCTTTCTTTTTCTAATCTAATCTCAGTAATTCGTTAAGTCTCAACTCCAGTTTCGCTTTTAGTCGCTTCCAGCTTCAGTTTTCGTGAAATTGAAAGGAGGGAGACGGAAAATGGAAGTGGAAACGGAAATTAACCAACAATTGGATCGTACTGAATGCTCCTCAGAAACTCCATCTTGTCGTGCGGTTCCGGCCTATAGGTTGCGAGGCGTTCTGAGTAAAAGAATTCCAACACGCGAGTTGCGACTTTCAGGGTGCACTCGCGTATCTTGGTCAATCTTGGATAGACGAGACCCACCTCAATGTCGGAGGGTTCGAGTTGGTCACTAAGCGCCTTGGCGGCCACCAGGAAAACCTCCTCTGGAATAACGTGCGTGTGGGCGGCAATGGCGGCAAGACCAACGCCTGGAAAGATGTAGGCATTGTTACCTTGGCCAGTGATGTAAGTTTTTCCATTAAACTCCACGGGATCAAAGGGGGAACCCGAGGCAAAGACACACTTGCCTTCGGTCCATTCGTAAGCTTGACTTGCGGTGCATTCGGCCTTCGAGGTTGGATTGCTCAGGGCAAAGATGATTGGTTTTTCGTGGAACTCGCACATCAACTTGCAAATCGACTCACTAAAGGCTCCAGCTTGCGCCGAGGCGCCAATAATTGCCGACGGCTTGGTAAACTTGATGATATCCTCCAGCTTGCCGCCCAAGACACTCGCTTCCGGTGGCATTGTATCGTCGGCTACGCGTGCAAACGCCCGCTTGTGTCCATTTATATCCTGGCGCGAGCTAACAACCAAACCCTTTGAGTCGACCAACCAAATCCTCTGCTTTGCCTCCTCCCTACTCAATCCCTCCTCCTCGCTCATGGCCATTAGTAGCAAATTTGCAGTGCCCAAATTAGCCTCGCCCGCTCCATAGAACAGGTAGCTTAGAGTGGAGAGTTTCTTGTTAACCCTTCGGGCGGCTGAAATTAATCCAGCCAAACAGACGGAAGCTGTACCTTGAATGTCATCATTGAAGGTACAAAACCTTTCGCGATACTTTTGAAGCAAATTGAATGCAGTGGCATTCGCAAAGTCCTCAAATTGGATTAGACACGAACGACCCCAAACCTCAACGGCCGATTCCATGAACTCCTCAATCAGCTGATCATATTTGGCACCCCTAACTCGCTCCTGCTTCAGGCCAATATAGTATGGATCACGTAAATTTTGCTCATTTTGAGTTCCAACATCCAGGCAAATAGGAAGCACATTTCTGGGGGGAATTCCGGCTAACGCTGTGTAAAGGGATAATTTTCCAATACTAATGCCCATTCCATTTGCCCCCAGATCGCCTAAACCCAAAATTCTCTCCCCATCAGTAACAACAATAACACGTACATCCTTCTCTGGCCAACTGGATAAAATTTGCTTCACTTTACCTGAACCAACATCATTTGAGTTGATAAACAAACCACGTGGATGGTTGTGCATATAAATTTGACTGAATTTTTGACATGCTAAACCAACTGTGGGCGTATAAACTAGTGGCATTAATCTTACAACATTTTGGGTGAGTGTATGATAGAATAATTGCTCATTAAAATCCTTCAAGTGTCTTAGGTATACGTAAATAGCTAACTCATTCTCCTTGCACGAGTCAATAAACTCTAAAACACCGCGCATTTGCAGCTGTAAACTCTGTCTCGTTGCAGGTAAACCCGCGCCGGCAAATTGTGTTGCCGTTGTCTTGTTGTTTTGGGACATTGTTGTTGATATGTTGCTGCTACTTGAATTACTAATATCCAGGCCAACATAGGGATGGCTCGTTTGATGTAAGTGGTTTTGGTTTAAAACGTAGCTCGCCTTTGCAGTTGGCTGATACTGTTGCCGCTGCTGCTGTTGTTGTTGTGGATGGTTTCTAGATTTGCTTACCGCGCTTGCTTGCTGCTGGTGCTGGTGGCCTCGTCGAGGAGCGCGGAGGTTCTGATGTCTCGCCGAGGTTTTCGTGTTCGTCGTGATCAACGTCGAGCTTGAGGTCTTGCCAGCAGCGTTGTGGTTCCATTGGCAGCTAGCGCAGTGGCAGCAACCACTTGCTGCCAGCGCCAAGCTTGGCGGTGACGCAGATGAGCCGCTGCTAGTTCCATTGGCTGCGGCCGTGTTCAAGTTTGTGTTCGTGTTCGTGTTCATGTAATCCAGAGGGCCCAGTGGTTCGATCAAACTCACGCAGCTCGAGCAGGAGTCGCTGCAGCAGGAGTTGCCGCCTGAGGTTCCATTGCAGCCAGCGGCGGCCCCACTGCAACTGTGGTTGAGCTTGTGGTTGTGATAGCAGCTTGAGTTAGCGAGACCACCACCGCGGCCACTGGGAGTGTAGTGGTGGTGGTAGCCATTGGCGCCCAAGGCGCCAGTGTAAGGATTTCCCCCACTTGCTAGGTGCCACGTTGATTGAGGCTCATGTGCCAAGTGCGGTGGTTGCTGTAAGAGACTGTGATTTGCCAATAAAACTGGTTTCTTGTTGCCGCCATTCAAACGTGCAACCCTTAGGCTACCATTCAAGTTCAAGCTTCTAGCCGAACGACCACCGATTGAGGATTTGCTATGGTGCGAGCCCATTGCGCCTTTGATGATCCACACTCATCCACCTGTCCGTAAAACGTTTTAAACTTCAAGTGTAATTTCAGCTTGAGTTGGAGTGGGAGTTTGAGTTGCACTTTCACTTTATTTTACCTGGAGCTAGTAAATGTCACGTTATTCCCTTTTCTCGTTTGCTTGTTTGTGAGCCTGAAGTCTTCAGTCTGGAGTTCGAAGCTTGTCTTGTTTCTCTATCTAGATATTCAGTCTTGTGCCGATAGTTTGATAATATCAGATTGTGGTTAACATGAGATAAGAGGAAATATCAACTTGAATTATCGTAGTCGTCTTCTTCCAGTTTCTTGGAACTTGAATATGAATACGAAATGCCGACATCGATAAATCAACACGAAGACGACGACAACAACAAACTAGCGACAGACGAGGATACCGAGCCACTTTCTTGCCTGATCACATGTTCGACGCCAACACCACAGCAACCGCAACCACCGGCCCGCGAGTGTCGCCACAGCCACTTGTCGCTCGCACCTGGATCTCTGCAGCAACCGTCGTCGTCGACGGCGGCGCGCAGACTATCGCTATGTAAACACAGCGACACACGATCAGACAGAATCTCAGCGCGCACCGCCGCGTGCGTGCTTGGCTCACCTGTGGGTCGCGCGCTCACTTGTAAATCTCTATTGTATTCCTGGAAACTCACGAAATTCCATTGCAGATTTGCAACAGTAGCAGCTTCCTTTGATTGAACCCGAGATGGGAATCTAATTCCTGGGAGGAGAAGGAAAACTCTTCGCAATGTTGAGCACCGAATTCAACGATTCAAAAGAAAAAAAGACTAGAAACTGCTCGCTTGCCGACGAAGGAGCTCAGTGCGAACTGTACACGTAAATTTTCTATCTATCTATCTGATGAGAGTGAGAGTGAGCTCAGCGTTTTGAAGCGTATCAAGTCAATGGTTGCAAGCGCGAGTGTTCGCTTGCGATTCACTTGAAGTAAAACCACAAATTTACTCGATTAAATAGCCAATAATAAGAGCAATAGACACAGAGGCAAGAGAGCAACAGCTAGTCTATTATTCCGTTCGCTCAGGTGAACCGGCGAATGAACGTGCATTGGAATCGTCAAGGCGGAAAGCAAACCGAGTTTCAGCTAGACTTTTTGAGCTATGTAGCTCACTGTGCGAGACGACCGCTTAAATGACGTCGATGGCGACTGAGACGAAAAACGTCACCTTGTATCAATAGAGTTGGGATAGGCGAGCAGGTAAACTATTTGCAAGCTATAGTAGTAGTCGCAGCAACTTCTACAACAACAACAACAATTGGCCGTCATCTAATTCGATTTCGATTTCGATTCAACTGAAATTAGTCTACAATGTACGCTTTTTCTTCTCGTTAATGGGCTGTACCATCGACACTTGTTAGATTGTACATGCGTTCCTTCGCCAATTATCGCCAATAATCTCAATGGAGAGTCTCAAAAATCAGATCACGCAAACGATTGACGTCAGCCATTTAGTCGGCTTACCGATATTAAGCAAACCAATAATAGTAATAATAATGATAACTCGTGGGAGCATATCTCATGGCTACACGGGTAGAAGTATTCACCCGTAAATTTACCCTATTATTAGAGGATATTTCAAATTCCTTTCCTAAATTAAGTTCAATTCAATCTAATTTTTCCTACAACACTTCCATTGGATCCTGTAGAGGTAGAGTTTTGCTATTCAAATGAAACTTGAGCACCTGACGGAGGCGAGTGGAGACGGCTGGCCTGGTGTAGTCATTGAATAGTCGCTCCAACTGAAGCATTGTCTGATTGGTGGCCGCTAGTCCAAGAGCTGAGATTGCCAACTGCGGCGGTTTTGGCAACTGAGACCCGCCACCCAGGTAATTGACTTCCTCCACTTCCAGTGGACAACCACTTGATGGGAGAACGGAGTTGATTAGTTTAGTTGAGGCCACTTGACGCAAGCTAATCTCAAAGTTCATTCGTGGCACGATTAGTCTGACTTGGGCGTAGTGCCAATCGATTGGTTGAGTGAGACTTAAATCACGGTTTAAATTTACTATCACATCCAAATTGTGCTCAATGGGACCAACTGCGAGGCCAAACACGTAGTTGAACTGCTCTTTTTGCTTGTCCAAATGGCAATGGTCTTGAAATTTGCGGATCAATTTCATCACGATGGGCTGGTTTCCGTTCGCCGTGGGCGGCGACGACGAGTGCAACATGGAAACGATGGTCTTGTTGTGCTCCTTTATACTACTTGGCCAGTGGTTGATGTTAAGTGGCCGGAAGTAGCTGGCCTCAATCTCAAACAGCGGACGTCCGTCGCTGGTCATCAGTTGGTCGCTCGAACCACTCGATACAATGTTGCCCAGCGATTGCTTTTGGCCATCAATCATCTCATTCTTATCCAAGTCATTAAATAGAAGTGAGTTGAATGGATTGATTTGCTCTAGCTCGCGAATTATGGCTTGGCGTGCTAACATCATTGAGTGAGGCGAACATTTTATTGTATTTCCTCCCGCCACGGAGGCCACCTTGTCACGGCCGGACACCTGCCGCTTGACATTCTCCAGTGTCGATGGTTGCTCAATAGTTGCGCTTGTAAATGTGACCGCCATCATCAGCGACAAAATTAGAGCATGGCTAGTGGCCAGCTTGCGCTGATTTATCGTTCGAATTAACCACATTTCTGCGATCTTTTGATATGGTACTCAGTATGTCTAATAAGATCTCGAGTAAAACAAACAATGATCCTCCAGATTCCAGAAAGCGAACGAACGAGAGTTTGTTGAAGTCGAGGAGCTAAAATTTAGTCACTAGATGATTGAAGCTGAAGCAAGTTGCAAATTTTGAGCTAATTCAGCATTATCCAGCAAGATGAACTCAAGCTCATCAAGAAGACAACATTGTGTATTTGCAGAACTCGCAATGAGATTAGCGATTCTGTTGACGCTTTCAATCTACATCTCAATTTCAACCGATAGTTATTTGCTTCCACAAGCCCAGTCGCTGCGAGAAAAAGACTTCATTGATTACCAGCAACAGCCACTTGTTGGTGTTGCTCGGCGAGATCACTTCAACTTTCGACAACTAGAGGGAGTTGTTGGCAGACGAGCCATAGCAAGACCACCCGTTGAAGAATTTCACGGCCAGGGAGATGATTTTTATTTTCCTCAAAGCAAGAGAGATGGACCAAAGAGGCAGCTCGCCTATCTGATGTCACCGCTTAGTGACCAAGTTTTTGAAGTTGGCGAAGCGCTGAGCGATGGCACAAATGCCAACAGTATCTTGAATAACCTATTCGAGGACAGGTACAAACAGGTGGGCTCAAGCGAGTGGGCCAAATTGCTACTAACCAACTTGCAATCAAGAAATCGGTTATTAGCAAATCAACCTCCAGCCGATCGCGACAACGAGTGTCATACAATCAGATCACTGGTGGAGCTCAACAAGGATGATATCGACAAGAAGACTGGCTTAGTGTTGAAAAATTGCAGAGGTTCAGTTGAACTCAATAGATGCGATGGCTCCTGCTTGTCGCGAGTTCAGCCATCAATCAAGTCGCCAGGTGGATTCAAAAAAGAGTGTACTTGTTGCAACGAGGGAAACTTTAGAAAGATTCAGGTGCGATTACCTGATTGCCATGCAACAAACGATGGCCAACAACAACAACAAGTGGCTGGCTATATGGACATTGAGGTCGAGGAACCAATTGATTGCAAGTGTCGCGATTGCGTGAGTCATTTGAGTTAGAATCGCTTGGTTTCGTTTTTGTCATGATCCAAACATCTTTTTTCACCTATCGTCTGACCAATGGATTTTCCATAGTCAATTTGGTGCTTCGAGATCTCGTGTCAAAACAATCTGTTAGGTCGAATGTTGTAGGTTATTTCTATTGTCGCCAATAGCAACATGACCCACCTACCACTAAATCTCCTCATATTGGTCACTGTCCTCGTGGCCATCGGGGCTAATGTTCTTGTTGATGGCGTTGTATCACCAGTCAACGAGCCCGTGGTTGAGATATTCTACGACAAGAAGTGTGGCAAAAAGGATACTAGAGAGAGTTTTTACAAATGGTGCATGAACCCGACTGATAACAAGCCTAGTATTACAACGAAATGCGAGGGTTTGACGGGCACGGATGGTCTCATATGTAATGTTGATATAACGTTTAAGAAATTTTTAAATTACGGCCAAAGGACGGCGACAATAACAACAACAACAACAACAACAAAGAAAGCTAAAAGAAACATCTCCTCGGACGATGAATATCCTCAGCTTAACTTTGCGCCAGATATCAAATCCAGCACTACCACAACTATAAGACCAAAAGTATCTGGCTACATTCCGGATCCACCAAGAATCACCAGATATGCATCGGAAATGTATTTCGTGCACAGGTGTGCCTTTGGGCCGGGCAAGCCCGAGCAGGAGGCAGACGGAAGTAAGAAAATTACTCAAGAAACATTTGATCGTATCACAAAGTCGTGTTACCAGGAGCTCTATGGGCCACCGACCGGCTTACCCTTCTGGTTGCTTTTGCTTATTATAGCAGTTGTTACTGTAGCTCTCATAGCTTCGTTTATTCTATTTTACAAACGCTGGACCAATTATCGTAAGCAGCGCAGTACAATGGGTAGTCAGTGGACAACTTCACCTGAGTCCAGTTTGTCCGGAACAAGCTCGGTTAATAATCGACGCGGACCATCGGGGCTTAGCGTGCGACCCTCGAGTATGGTTAACAGTGGAGCATCTGGTACTAGTCGAGCTAAGACTAAACGTGGATCTGGTTCTGGCTCTGGCAGTGGAATGCAAACTTCGGGTTCGCAAGCAAATACTCTAAGATCTAGATCCAGGTCAAGGTCTCTTTCTGGTGGAGCTTCGAAGAAACCCAGTAGCATGTCTGGAGCTTCCACGGCACTTGGCGCCTTCACTAACAGCAATGGTTCCCAAAGATCTAGTGGAGCTAAACAATGACACGTGAGTCATCAGATGACAAGAATAAAAATGAATTTATCGTCGAGTAAATTATTTGATATGTTTATTTAGTTAACAATAGCAAAGATTAACAATGAGCTTGGGATTTTTTGTGGGTCGTAGGATGGATGGTCCAAATTATATTGCACACTTAAGCGATCAAGCATAATCCTACAGATACAACTTTACGTCTCGTCCTTAGACTAAAGTTGCCTGATATAACTGCTCACTTCAATTCATCCTTGGATCGCAAGTGTTCAAAATTTCTTAGGGAATATGTTCTATCTGAGATATGTTCTAGAGATCATTGTTCCTCTTCATCATCGATTCCATGAGCCTTACGTGAGCATTTTATCATGTGCTCAACGGCGCCCTCGATCGAGGCGAACTTGCAAATATGCTTTACAATTCTAATAGTGGCTTCGGCTAACATAACTATCTGCACATACTCCATCTCAGAGTGTTTAAACTGACCCCTGGAGTCGTTTTCGGTTGTCTTGAATAGACCCTGGAGCAGGCCGTTGATATAGTCTCGCTGTTCATTTGTAAATAAAGTAGTTCTTATCTCGCACAACATCTCAGTCTTTGGTTTTGTTCCTAAGGCCGTAAATTTCTTGTGAAATTCTGAGTCCATCTTACCCTCTTTGATGTCTCTCAGTTCGTCAATCAATTTGTACATAACCAAGTATTTGATATGATGTAGGCCAAGTTTCTCCACTTTGTCATATTTTTTACCCTTCAACTCTCGCTCCATATACGCCAACTCCTCCTCTGAAAAGTTGTTCTCCTTTGAATCCTCGATTCCTTTATCAACATATTTACTATCTGAGTAAATGCTTTGCTTCACTGCCTGCTTCCTTGTACTCGATCTTGTCTTACCCGCTTTCTTTATCTCGTTTCTCTCAATTCTCTCAGTATTCTTCTTGGCTTCCTCAATGACTTGCTTGAATTCTTTTTGCAAATTCTTGACCTCCTCCTTGACTGCATCATACTTTCGCTTCTCTGCCCGAACTCTAGTCATCTCCTGAGAGTCCTGCTCGTGCAATTGCATGATTTCCGCCACTGACATCTTGGTCAGTGATGAGCTTGTTGTTTTTCCTTTAGTAGTGGACATAGTGATGAACTTAACCGAGATCAATTAGTATTAAGTAATTTAAGAGAGTTAATTGAGTAGATAGGCAAATGAATAAAATCAAGTCAGTTATTCATTGACTGACACAATGGATTTGGTCATTGAAGAGAATGTAAACAAATCCTCTCGGTAAAAAGCCGAAAAAAGTTTTCTTTCCCTCGACGAGCATGAGAGAATCGCATGGAGGATTCTAAGCGTGATGAGCGCCACCAACAGCGCGCTCTTTGAACTAACTTTCAACAGACATTATTCTCGCTGACTCACTTGCTTCACATGCAAAGTCAATGGCACTCGACTTGGTGGTGCTCTGCCTTCGATGCCACCGCTACCAAACCAAAGCAAAGTGCATGAGAGCCATTGGTGGTGAATATTGTACAGGATTAACCCAGAAAACAGACCTGTATATTTTGCAATTTCCTATTTCGCATGTATAAATATACATTATCTATTTATTGTTATAATTAAATGATCACTTTAACTACCCTATAAGAAAACTAGGGTAACTCTCATTTAATATTGGACTAACCAACTGAGCCAGCTATCAAGAATTAATTGAAGAAACATTTGCAAACAAGATGTCCCATACGACTTTTGCTAGTGCCGACGGAGTGCCGCTATTTGCTTGCACCAGGTGCAATAGTCGGCATCCATTCGAGGAACTATCTCAAGGACACCAATTATGTAAAAATTGCCGAGGTTCCTTCAAGACATGTAACTATTGTAGGAATGAATTTCAATTAGATCAAGCAAACTCTGTAAACAGCAAGAACAACAATTCTAGACAATCATCAATTTGTCAAAAATGTGAGCAACTTCAAGCGCAACACGGAAAACCGGGCCCATGTGCCTACTGTAACATAATAGCCGCTTTTATTGGAACAAAATGTCAGAGGTGCACCAATTCAGAGAAAAAGTATGGATCGCCATTGAAATGTGAGAATTGCAACTCGAAGAGCGCCTTTGATCGAAAGGATCCTGAGAGTAAGAAGAAGGTGGATGGCAAGTTACTTTGTTGGCTCTGCACCATAACTTATAAGCGAACCCTAGCGAAGGCAAGACAGAAGGAAGCTCTTTTAAAATCATCATCCTCTACCTCATTGACCTACGCTAGCCATAGACTGAATTCCGCAAACGCAGCGGCGGCGGCAGCAGCCGCTGCCGCCGGTAATGGTGGCGACTCGCACGGAAAGTCGTCGAGTAGCCGACACCATCATAATCACCATTCATCATCAAGCCATAATAATGGACATCAAGCACGAAGCTCGTTATCAAACGCGATCACCACAAATCACACGTCTTCCTCTTCAAACAACAACAATAGCAACAATGCTAATGCTGCATCGGGCACATCGAACTCGGCAGCGGCACCCAATAATACCTCAAATCAATCCTCCTCCTCGCACCATGGACATCGCTCCTCATCACATAGACATTCGGACCACCACCATCATCATAATCAATTAAACTCTTCATCTTCAAATCAGCACCATCACCATCACAGTAGTAGTGGCGGTCATCATCGCGACTCTACTAGCAAGAAAGCAAGACTGGACGGCCTATCGGGCTCGTCAAACGGACATCAGCTTACCAACACTAGCATGCCTTCAATGTCATCACTGACAACCTCCACAACCACCACTACCTCGAACCTAAGTGACCCACACGGAAACGACCTGTCAACTCTAGTAGGCCAGCTCAAGGATCAAGTGGCTCAATTGAATAAGAAGATACAGATAAAAGAGAGGGATTTACTGGGCAAAGATAGACAGATTGCCGATTTGAAATCAACGAATGCCCGCGAGCAGAGGGAGCTCAGAGAGAAGATTAGTAGTATGACGAAGCAACATGCTGAAAGGATGAGTGAGCTACAGGCTAAGCTAGTTGCAATGCAGAAGCAGATAGCCTCCCACACCAAGGCCACCAAGGCGTCAACTCAAGGGGTCATTAACAACAGTATTGAGCCACCAATGGTTATATGAATGAGCCATAAGCTAAAGTAGACAAACATATAAGCAAGCAAGCATGCAAACAAACGAATCGATCGAATCAGATCATACACATTTTCATCCAGGATATTAATTAAATCATTTCACACTCTCAATCAATTTTCGTCCCTCACACTAATTGGCGACGATAAAACTATCTGTTGGCGCTAGACGAGTACCTAGGCGGACTCGAAAAGCTTGCAGATCTTGGAGTTTTTACAGGAGATTCTTGTCGGCTTTTAGATTTCTTCATCTTACTCTCATTTCCCGTAGAAAGTTTTCGTTCAGTTGTTGCTTGAGACAACGGACTTAATACCTCGAATGACTGAATGTCCGAGTTTTTAACAGCGTCAACCTTGGAATCCGCTTCTAGTGTGTTATTTTGAGGTATCGAGGAAAGGAAGAACTTCCAAAAGATGAAAAAGGCAATGCAAGCCGTCATAATAACAATAACTGCGATCAGTATGAGCAACCAAGCTAGCGTAGCAGGCGGCTGGATGCCATAGAATTCGTTGAAACAAATTTCGGTAATCCTCTTGAACTCTTTCTCTTTGATTGTTATATTCATTTTCCAAAAGCCCTGATGGGTATCGCGATATGTGCATCTGGCTGCGTAATGTAATATAGTTGGGTGCTTATCAATTTTCGGTCTTGGAGGGATCTCTTGTGATACATTGTGTTTATCTTCATTAACAGAAGCGTACCTGGGACGCAGACTGTTTCTGACATAATCGAAGAAGGTTACTTTTACCTCGCAAGGTAAATCTTCTTGCCTGGATAAACCCTCACATTTAGTCCAGTTACTGGGTTGTCCCGCCAAGGGATCAATGCACCACTTGTAGAAACTAGAATGAGTTTCGTTGATGCCGCATCTCTTTTCAAAGAACGCCTCCTCTATGAAATTGTCAAAGGGTGGATACCCTCTCTGGAGAACGGGCAGGTCCATAGCAAATTTGTGCGTGACATGGTGTGTTGGTGAGATGAATGAGATGCAAATGTATGCTACAATGATCAAATATCGACTTCTCATCGTTTTCTAATAACCAGACTTTATAAAAATCGGATTATCATGATAGTATACCTTGTCTTAGATTCTCAAGTAACCTAAACAAACCTTAGTTTCGCCCCATGTTACCTGTGCTTTTTTACCTGCGGCCAAGCGATAGTTGTTTGTTTGTTTACGACCGTAATTTTGTCTGCGTATGCACTAATTTCCGGTGCCATCGTACTTAAGAAATCAGAGAAAGCATCTACATTCGAACCTTGATGCTCAGTTACTGTAGCAACAAGTGGCGCCAATTGTAATCTCATCATATTGCCAGTGATAAAAACACTGTATACGTCAAGGTGACGATGACAGCGACGACGACAGAGACAGAGACAAATACAAATACAAATACAAAAACCAAGATGTTATTCTGTTAGATGTCCAAGATACTGCAAGTCATTGTAAGATCTATGATCCATTGCCATATAGCTTTTCACCATTGTTTAAATCTCTATCTCCATGTCATGATCTTACTGTTTGTTTGTTTATTTATTTATTTACTGACTGGTGGCTTGAATTGGATTTGATTTCATTGTTTCGGTTGATATCTGGGTGCAAAGTGTTACAAGTTATCTGATCTTTACGAATCATGACTAATGGCTTATGGGACTTATTGCCGATGTGGTATTGTGATCTTTAGAATAGTTGGTTATTTGATAAATCTAGTGGCCTAACAAATTTAAGAGGTGCAGACAAGAGATCTCTTCAAATTCTGGGGTACTTCACTAATCAACAATAGGTTGTTACAATAAGCCATTGTTACACGTGGCTTCCCCAGCAGCAAGGTTTTGAAAGTTGCAACAAATCATCTAATCTAAGTGCGCAGATCTCAGGCGATATCTTACAATTTTCCCTTCAAGAAATAAGATAAAATCTCGTTAATCTAGCAACAACAATTAACGGCCCCGAGGACTCGACGCCAAGATGGCGCCAAGATAGTTGACGTGTCATTTGGTTGATTTTGCATTGATTGATGGAGCAATCACCTCGCTCTCGTAAGCCACAGAGTCGTCGCCGGAGTTCTGTCCCCTCGGCATAATCATCAACAGGTTGGTGCTGCTTGAACTACCACTGCGGCCACAGCAGCAGAAGGATAAGATGATTCTTTTCACCCTCAATCTCAAGAGATCTCTTCAGCTTCTAACAATCTGACTGCTCGTCTCGATTGTCATCTGGTATCTTAGCGAGATTTAATATCTCACCTCGATTATGACGGTTACAATGATCTTGTAGCGTCAGGGTAGTCGGAGTTTCGGGTATATAAACTCCGACACTTTGTGTTTTGAGGTATCGAAGAAAAAGTTTCTAGGACCAAACTCCAAATAGTTTAATCCGAACAACGAACGACAACAAGAACAACCAATCAATATTCACATTTTATCCAACTTCATACCATCAAGTATCACACAAAATGGCTTCAATGATTTACGACTTTCAAAATCAAAATCAAAACTACGACTCCGACGAGGAGCAAGACACTCGATCGGCCAACTCGTCGTCGCCGCCAAACGCCAGCGACGAGGAGAGCAATCCGCCGAGCGTCTTCATCTTGGACCCGAGCGAGCACTTCCGGCCAGAGACCAACGGCAAGGAGTTGGAGGAGTTCCGCAGGTACAGCGAGGAGGAGGAGTGTTACATTCAAAAGCGAGTTAAGCGCACCTACTACCAAATGCACAAGAATCAAACGGTGGACTTTGTGAGACGAAGAATCAACAAGTGGACCAAATTTAATCATGCAAAATTGACCATAATGGAGGCATTGGTTAAGCTCAACTCCTTAGTGGACGAGAGTGACCCAGATTGCGACCTGCCAAACATTGTCCATGCCTTTCAAACGGCCGAGAGGATTAGAGCTACCCATCCCGACCAAGATTGGTTCCATCTAACGGGACTCATTCACGACCTGGGCAAGGTGATGGCCTTATGGGGCGAGGAGCAATGGGCTGTGGTGGGCGATACGTTTGTTGTTGGCTGCGCCTTTGCCGATAGCATTGTTTATCGCGAAAACTCCTTCCTCGAGAATCCGGATTTAAAAAATCCCAGGTACAACTCGAAGTACGGCATCTACTCGCCAAATTGTGGACTTGACAATGTCCTCTTCAGTTGGGGCCACGACGAGTACATGGCACTGGTGCTACAAAACCATCCACAATGCAAGTTACCTGAGGAGGCAATTAGAATAATCAGATTGCACTCTTTCTATCCATGGCACACAGGTGGCGACTACATGCACCTATGCAACGACGACGACCTAAAGGCTCTTGATTACATTCGCGAATTTAACAAGTTTGATCTATACACAAAATCAGAGGAAGTGCCGGACATTGAGGCCTTGATTCCCTATTACCAAGGATTAATTGACAAGTACATTCCAGGTAAACTGAGCTGGTGATCTATCACTTATCATAGAACAACAGATGAAAGAGGTCAAATTTTTAGTAGTTATTAAGAGGAAAAAATCTTCAGGAGTCGAATCAATCAACAAGTGGCAGTGACCGCCTCAGGTTGTAAATGTGTATGCGTAAAAATGTGTTTATGTACAGAGAGTGTGTAAATATTTCAAGTATTCCGACTTCCTTTCTAGTCATATCGATAAATAAACAATCACCAATAGATTAAAATTAACTTTGATTTGTTATAATATTTGGGGTCTCATTGAGAAAGACTGCGTTTCTCGTGCCAATTTGTCTAGGAGTCAAGTTTCATCGCTCTCCTCTGAAAACCTGCAGTGTGTATTTACGTGTCGCTTAGCGACTACTCATTTTGCTTCACTGAAATTTGTGACTTATCTCGTGATACTTGGGCGGCGAGCTAGATAGCAAGCGGCCAACATCGAGCTGACAAAAGGATCTCTTCCGCCCCTCCACTTGTTGACAGGTTAACCCTAATGCATCGACACCTGTTTCGCTGGTCCGCTGCTTGCTCGGTGTGCTCAAACAAATGCAACACTCTCTTGCTGGACCTACCTGATGATCGTCGGCCATCACTTTGCCTTTGAACTCACTGGAGTGCCGCTGACACAAGCTAATAAGTGGCGCTGCCTGTGTCTTCATATGGACTTTTACTGGTTCTGAGTTTGCCAGAGCATCAGTGTAGTTCGGTGGCTGATCCAACATTGTGGCTGCGGCCGAGCTAACCGTCGCTATTGTCGCTCTATTTGCCCATGTATCGTTATTAGAAATTGGAACTCCATCTGGATGCATACTGGGCACGTCAATCAGATTACCTGCTGCATGTGAGTTTTGCATGTGCCATGGTTCGATGTTGTGCCGGCGCTGGAGTAGCCAGATAAAACTGAGACTGTTGGAGAATTGTTGTCGAAAAGGAGGAGATTTTATTTGGTTAGTTTCCTCTGAAAGATCCTTTGTTTCTATTAGAATCTCTGATAAATAAATGATACATGAAATAGATAAATAGGCACACTTACAGTAAACACGAAGTTGCAAAGCCAAATATCACAGAAATTAACGCCTTCACCTCGTTTATTGCCATATAATCAAGTCGCCGGAAGCAAATGGTGATGCCCACGAGGATGGCCAGCGAAAGCAATAGACTGGGCCAGTGATTGAAAGCCATGTTTGTTGCTGGTTTTGGTATATTCAGTTTCCGTTTTATTGGAAAGTTTCGAATAAAGCATGTAAATTATTATTGTTATTATTGGTGTTTTTGTTTGATTTCAACTCTAATATCACGTTTCGGGTACAGCAAAAATCTTGATTGTCATGGCCACCAAAGACTAGTGTTTGCTAGTCAACCCTTAGTTTTTATTAGATGATAAATGGTGACTAACAACAACGATATCGACGGTGACAACGACGACAACGACACCAAAATAAACATGTTGACGCTTCGAATGATTCCCTCTGCTCCTCACTTAATCATTAGGTAAAAGGTAAGCTGATTTAACTGCCACAGGGTTAGTTCGCGCGGATGATGATCCCAAGGGATTACCTACTTTACTCTACTCTTTCCTGCCTTTCTCTTCATGTGAAAGGTTAATTGTTTTTCCCACGTAAGCTGACATTGAAAAGTTGGCATTGACTTAGCTGCCGGCGGGTGGAAAGCTAACAGAGATACGTCGTTGGTCCGATAGCAACCAACCCCCTCGATCAAGTCACTTAAATGACGAGCTGAGTGCCTAGCGACGCTGCATGTGTTATGTAATATTTGCCGAGGTTGTAAATCTTGTCTCCATTTGCGTGCATCAGAGGCAGCACAGTTCACTAACAACAGGTGGAGTTGATTCTCCGAGGTCCAATCATTCATTTATTTATTATTCTTATTAATATCATCATTGTTATTGTTATTATCTACACACAATCAAAGTCAGAAAAAAAAACATCACAATTCCATGTTGTTCGTCAGCGTCAGTCTACCCAAACTCTGGTTTGCATGGTACTGGCTCCGTTTCTCGCGAATCAACTCCAACAGGTAGATGCTTGTTTGTCGGCCATACTGCACACAAAAAACACCAAACACAATACCTGTGAGAAACAGTATCAAATTAGTAAGTGAACTCGATGAGCCCCTGTTGTAACTCGGGCCACTATCGTCGTCGACCACCTGAGTTGCATCGGATTTCTTCGAATCCTCATTCAAAATTTGATCCTCCATTTCATCCATCTTCGGGTCTCGATTTGGTTTAGCCGATGCGTCGAGCATTTGTTGCAGTCTAATCTCAAAATACTCTTCCTTCAAAGCGTAATGTTGGCATACTGGCTTGGAAACCAAAGTAACACGTGAGTTTTCCCCATTGGACGTGTTTTCGGATTCAGAGTAATAATCTTTCTCTACGGTCAACAGGGGAAACTTCGGATTGATTTTGGCGCTTGGACTTCTGATTGAGAATAGAATGCACAGGGTTAATTTTGCACTATAGGAACACGAATCAAATGCCAAACACTTGCTGCCCGACAAACTGCAATCCCTTGCGCACTCCTCGGCATTGAGACCCTTGAAAACTCGTGATATTGAGTTGTTCGTATGCTCAGTATTAAATGGATTCACCATCGAGGACGAGGATGGAGAGGCTTTTGTTTTTTGGCTTGTCTCACTGTTGGTATTAGGATTTTTAACCATCATTCTAGCGAAGGGAAATGAGCTATAGTATTGAGTGTGATGCTTCTGGTAGACATAGCAGTGGTCCAAACTTTGATGAGTCAATTCATGATCTTCGTCTAGATTTTCAAAGCTACCGCTATTTGGTAGACACATAGAGTCGAGAGCACAAAAGGTGAACTTGCTGTCAAATGGATTCATAAATTTGGCAAGCGCGTTCTCGTGACACTCCTCGGCGCAATCCTCCAAGGTTCTCCGCTCAAACTTTTGCTTAGGTATGATATCCGATTGCTTGTTTGATGGCTCAAATGGATCAATACCATTATCTATCATGGACTTGATCATTGGCGTTGCCTTAAAGCTGGCAACCATATCCTTTCTATGCAACGAGCACCTGTCGTTGCGCTTGAACCTGATAACCTGTGACATTAACATTGAGGTAATCTTAAATTCGAATTCCTTGTCTTTTGGCGACTTGTTGATTTTCGTTGCCAATCTTTGCATTCTTTTACCTGAAAGCCTAACAGTGGACAAAACACAATCATTCTCTTCCTGCTCGTTGTTTAACTTTTTGCAATACGAAAAGGAGGCACAGTAGTCGTCCATTTGGCAGGCCAATTGGCAGTGACGAAATGGATCTATCGTCTTGGTGAGTTGAATTCGCTCGTTCATATTGTGAGTATCTGGCGCCTCGCTGTTTGTCATATACCTGAGACCAATCAACGCCGACTTTGAATCCAGGGATCCCAAAATTCCGTCTGAATTCAGGGGTTTCACTTCGGCCGATCGGCCGAAGCCATCGAAATGGAAATCTGACCAACCACCAGTCGACTCGTCGAAATATTGATAGTGGAAGTCCATCTTGAAGAACATCATTTTGTATAGGTTCTCAGTCAACCGGCTAACTGCCGATTCCTTGGCCTCAAATTCGCTACTTGCCTCATGTTTACCCTCTGGTTTCGAAGCCCAGTTGATCTCGTACGCCAAACATTCAACCACCTGTTTCTTCGTAGAATCCTTACCTGAATTCGAATTCGAATCCGAATCCGAATCAGAATCAGAATCAGAAGGATCACTTCCACCACCATCACCGTTATTTCCATCTGTAAACAATTTCTTCACCTCGCCATCCCTTTCCAGGAGCAAACAAGCAGCCACCGATCTACAATGAAGCATCCAATTAGTTTTTGAATATTGCAACGAGTCCAGTTGACACTCTAGAAAAGTATGGCGGTTGCCCAACATTTTGAGTATCCTCTTGTTTACTTTAAATACGTCCCACAAGTTCATTGAGCCCAAAAGATTTGTGTCCTCTACACCTTCAATCAGGTCACTAATTCGCGCTTGAACCAGCAAGTCGCCCGATTTCCTTGGCTCCAGTTCCAGATGCGAGATGGATAAACGGGGAATTTCAAGTAACTCGCTTAGTTCTTGGCCAACTTTTGCCTTGATTGCATTGGAATTTGCCGCTAGGGCAGTCAGTGGAGTTTTGCCCCGTGTGTCGGAATTTGGGACAATTTTAAATCTCAATTGCATTTGCTGGCTTCGCTCCTGAACACATTTGTCCAGGTGAAACAATTGACTCAAATCCTCGTTTGGATTCTCATATGGAATCACATCCAATTCCCAGCTAAATTGGGTGAATGTCAACCTGTTGATCAGGAACCGTCTCTTTGGCGCCACCTCGAACCTCCATAGCTCAATAAATTTTGGCTCTTTAATAGTGTTTTCTTGGTTCTCCTTCTCGTCATCAAATAACTTGTGCTTCATATCCCTGACGTAATAGGTAACGAAAAAGCGAATACTTGTTCCGAGATCCTTTGTAGGCAGGGCATAACCAATGGGTTCCAGGAGAACAGGTAGATTGTATTGACCTGGAGTCGGTTGATTGAACTTCAACTCCAACTCGTAGACATCATAGCTCGTGTGGTCCACCATTTTGGAGCCCAAATAATGAGCTGGCGACTCGCCATTCACGCCAATTCCAATCAATCTTTGCATTGCCGTCTCGTCAGACACAAATGTCTCATAAGAACTGGCCAATGCAATGCAATTTCTCGACCTATCTGAAATGAGCTCGCTAACATTGGAACTTGGATAGAATTCTGAAACATGATAGGTCAATTCCTGGTTCAAATCAAAGATATTCTTTCGCCCAAAGCGATCCAGTCGAACCAAAGCATTGTGCCCATCGTATGCAACGTAACCGGATCCTCGCGTTCCGTTTGTTATAAAATACTCGGCACTTAACTGCTGACTTGGTGCACTAAATTGCTTCAAACTACTAAATCTCAGGTCGTTGTCGAAACACCCAATTCCAACAGGTGGCAGAAAGGGGTCTTTGTAGAAGGGGCCACGTGGTGAGTCCAAACTTGAGCCAATAAGTGAGCGAGCTTCAAGTTGCGAGTTGAATATAAAATCAATATGCACTAGAGTTTCCTTTGCATCGCAATCATAAGTTTCATCCGGTTGTTGCGTTTCGTCCAAATTGGCCCAATTTCGACTGTCCAATTTGCACACTGTAATTGAGGCAATTTCGATGGATTTTGTTGAGGTTGGATCGGATGATAAAATCTGACTTAATGGTGCATCTTTTGCAGGAGGCCTGCGATCAACGCGATGAATCATAATCTTGACATAGAAGTCACCAAACTCGTCGGATGGAAACGATGGGTTCTCGTCCACTGTTCTGACAAACATGTCCAGGTAATTCAGAGAAGTTGGACTGTATTGCCGAGCTTTAAATTGAAATGATTCTAAATTTTCCTCGACAGCTATCAGTAAACTTGAGGGACCTAGTGCTAGGTCAATCATTGGAGGTACATTTAAGATATCCGGTAGCATATGGACAAGCAACCGGCGCAAGGGGTACAGTGGCCAGCCACCTAAGGTGCTCGACTTGCACTTGGCCAAGCCCATCTCGTAGACCATCAATCGGCGCTCTGCTATTTGCATAACTCCTTGCGTGTTTCCGGTATACAAATACTCGTTGAAATAAATGGCCGATTGTCCATCGCTACTTAGTACAATGGACGAGCGATTTCTAGATCTATCTATGAACTCCTCCACATGGTAGTCCTTGAATTGCTTGTTGTCCGCTTGTTCATCGTCGCTATTAGAGACTCTTAATAAAAGCTGAGCTGACGAATGGTTCTGATCCTTCAATAATCTTAAGCCTAAAGCGCAGCTGATTGAGAAGAGCAAAAAAACCGGAACACATCTAAGTAGAGTTCTGGGAAGCATCTTAAAAGTTATCCTTATTGCAATACGTGTCCAAAGGAATGTTTTGATTGGTAGTAATGAAAATATAAGAATATCAAGTGTGTCGTATCCACAATAGCAATCAACATTGTTGATGGCAACGGGTATCTGATAGCTTACCCTCTCACTCACTCACTCACTCACTGATTGGCGACCTGATTAACTCGACCACCGCGTAGTTGCACACCTTGCTAGCGACGCCCACCAGCGTTGGCATTGACTCTGAGGGCCAACAGGTGGGTCAAAATTTTAAGGATGAATATGGTTTCTCTGGTTGCAATCACTGAAGTGGCAGCAGATTATTTATAGAATTTTATTGAATAATTCTCCTTTTTAGTCAATTTTTGTTCTTGCTGTCAATTGACCATTTTCACCGTCTCCAATCAATCAATGTATTAGGTTAGTGCAAGTTGACAAGGATCTTTTTATGCCTACTGATACATGATTGCACTTTAACTCGTCTCAAATCAGACAATTCTCCTGCCTGACGCATTTGTTACCACCGAGGCTGTCGCGTAAGAATCCATTCTTGCAGGTGCAAGCGCTTCCATTCCTTGGCACCTCAATGATTGAGGTTCCATTTTGGCATGTGAATTCAGTTATTGTTTTTGGTCCATAGACTCTGATTTCATTGCGCCAAAACCAGCAAATGGATATGCTCGAATTGTGTTTGGATAGATCGGTAAACAATTTCTGCTTCGAATCCTTGGACTTTCCGAGAGTTCCTTTATACGGCTCATCATATCCTTCATCGTCGTCCTCACTATCGTCGTCGTCGTCTTCGTCGTCGTCGTCATTACTACTTCCGTCATCGTCGTCTTCATTGTCGTCATCCTCATTACCATCATTGCCATCATCGCCTCCATCGTTTTCATTGCCTTCGTCGAAGCACTTTGTGTCCTCCGGTCGAAGGCACTTGTCTGCGAGCTCGTCGTAAATGTATCCCTCCTTGCAGGGGCAATAGAAGCGTCCTTGACCAAAATTAACGCACTTATCCGCCAAAATTCCACCAGCCAAGCAGTTTGGGTCGCACACTTCACCTGGACCCCAGATTATCATTGTATTCGGTTTCTTGGAGCACAGGTCACTGTCTGATTTAGCATCAGCTAACTTCCGGTTGGCTGCCCTTTTTCTCGCAACGGAACTCGCAAACTTGAGGCCGATTCTCTTGCTAGTTCTAGGCTTCGAATCAAAACAATTAGTGTCACTGATTTGCACACACTTGTTTCCATCTTCAAAACTGGTCCTTGCATAGCCGTCCAAACAAAAACATCCTTCCTCACCGTCTTCCAAGTCCCTCTCATAATTAATAAAGACTCCATTGGAATAGCATCGATACTCCGCAAACTGACCTGGTCCCTTTTTCACTGTTTCATTTATCGCACAGCATGATGGTTCCTGGAGGGTAGTTGAAGTTATCAATGTTAATAATTGTTTACCTGTAGGTTGATTGATGGCAAACGCCTTTCTCCTTTTGATAATAGATCGCTTCTCCTTCATGCTTGAAGAAATGCCACAAGCTGTCTCCTCGGTAGACAAACATTCTCCGTTGAATCTTGCATAACCCTTGGCACATTTACATGCTCCCTCTGGCGTGTTAGAATAACATTGCTCCTCAAACCAAGCATTGCAGGTTAACTCACAAAAGTATCCCTCAACAGGCACCTCATTTTTGGGACATTCTAGTGCTCTCGCCTGATTGGCGCGCGATTGTTTTACTACTTGAGTGATGCAACGAGATTCGATCAATCTAACACATCCACCTGAATCATCCGAGTCTCTCACATAACCGTCCAAGCAGAAGCATTCCTGTTTATGTTTGGACAACCAAAAGCTATCCTTCTGCAATTTGCCCGATTCAAAATCACATTGCAATTCCCAGTAATAACCTGGTCCCGCTATCAAAGTTTCGTTAACTGGACAAAGCTTGATTGCCGATTGATTAGTTTGGTCTAGTGTTGTCTTGATAATTTGTCTCTTCATTGGTGGGCTCCTTTCGCTATTTTTGCATTCAGTATCTTGAGGTTCCATACACAAACCAGAGAGCCTGTCTCTCACTAAGCCCTCGAGACAGAAGCACTCAATCTGGTGATAAAATAATCTAGTACAATCTGAATACACAAATCCAACCTCGCAATGTTGCTCACAAAAATCACCTGGACCAATTTTGGCTGTCTCATTGACGCGACATCCGTGACCATTGTTGATATTGCGCCTTGGCGGTTTGGTTGCCAAACTTCCGGTTGTAATCTGAGGCAAATTTGTGGGACGTCTTGAAGTCACTAGACAAGCGACGGCCACGGAGGCCAGAACACCTGTTGGGATTTTAGAGATTGGATTGATAATGAACTCTTGGGGTTAATCAATTACAAGTTGGGATTTCTAAGGTATAATTAAGTAGTTTCAGGTACATACTTAAAGTGAGGAATAACTTGAACATCAACATCTTGAAGATTTGCTGGCTTAGTTGCTTGTTTACTCAATTGAAGATGGATTCCAATTTGATTTCAATCGTTCCAATCTTCAGCTTTATATAGCCATCATCTCCTACACTCTAAGCCAGGTACACAAAACTCAAGGTTTGTCGTAACTGTTGAAGGGAGGAGAGCAATGAAAGTAAGCATAGTGTTTAGTATATTGTGATTTTTCAGGAAAAAGAACCATTCGATCGACTTTGCTGAACAATCAGCAAAAAAGCTAGGCAATTTTTCAGCGATTAGTTTTTCGTCAAGACAATCAGTCTTGGTCTAAATAAAAACAACAACTTGTTGCTGTGATGATGATGCAAATCTCATGGAGCAGTTCAGCAAAATTCTTGTGCTTGGGTTTCCATTTTCCAAGTGATATCATTTCCGCCAAAGATGGCGACAATCTCACCTGGTAATTTGATATCAAAACTCGTGTGGTACCATGGCAACCGCTCGCTCGTTTGCTCACTTTATAAGATTGCAAAAATTCAAGGGCAGGGGGGTTTGGAGGCCGCGCAACAGATGTCGCTTCAAGCAAATCTTTTCCCAACACATGTCCAGCTCAAGGCAACCAGGTAAGCATGGACCATGGGATGGACATGCGCACAGCAGCAGAAGCCGTCACCTCAGTTGCGCAACTCCCAATCCGCTTCCTTCCCCTCGAAGAACTTTGCCATTGTACTTTTTCAAACCACAAACTCTTGGGTTGTCCTAGTAACATGCGACTCGTAGCAACTCGCCGGCGCTGGTCAGTTCAAGCCGAGAGCTCGTCGCGAGCGCATCGCGTAGCTTACCTGCAAAGAGAAACTGATTGCCTTTTCAACTTTTGCACAAGTAAACACGCCCTTGAGTTGATCGGGAGAAAAAAGTATCACTGTTTACTTAATTTCCTCTCGTCATCATTTCGCCATTCACGAACCATTCGCGAAGCAACAAACGTCGACACACCAAACAAGAGGTTAGATGCACTTTCTCCGATAATGAGAGTTTAGTTTTGAGAATCACCGTGAATACTAAAATCGAAACTGCAAGAGCAAGCAAATGTAACCAACGATTACAAGTGGCAAGTGAACGAGAGGCAGGTGGACAAGCAAGCTAGCAAGCAAGAAGTGAACGTCGGCGCTCGGAACCACGACATCCGTTCTCACGCTAGCACAGGTGAAACTCTCCTTAATTAGCGTTATATCCTGTCACTTTCAAACCAAAGCGTAATCTGTGTCTCCTCCATCTAGTTACTCGCAAACAGAAAGCTCAAAAATCAAGCGACAAATTTTGTGCCTTTGTTTTCAGAGGAACATCTCGAACAAAACCAAGGCCTCAGCAAGAAAGTAACGAAGGAACAGGTAAGTCGAGTTGTTGCAATGATAATTACGATGAGAGAGTGCCTCTTTGTTTCCATGTTTCGCTTACCTGTCGCGCAGTCTATCAACGAGGAGAGTATAAATCTGAGAATGTATCGCTGACGTAGAAATTACCCTGTCAGTCGTTGCTCACTCGTATCATATCGTTTTGTCTGTTTAAATTTCAGGGGGATTGATAGAAATGTGATGCAAATAGAGTAAAAGCTGAGGGCAATTGGAAATTACAGTAAGCTTTGCTGATGCTTACTGTAATTGCCATACCAAAACTCCAGGAGAGAGTTGGAAGCAAGTCGAGTTGTGAGCGAAATCGATCGTCCAATTTTTCCCGCTTCGATACTTTGGCATTCGCACAATTTGATCGTCAAATTTCGTCCAACTCTCCGCAGGATGAAGATTTGAGATGGAGGCGGCGGTAAGTTTGCTAGCTAGCGCAACAAGTGGGTTGTTGTAACGGAACTGGCAGTTAGAGAGAAAGAAATGGAGAGAAGGAGAATAAAACTTTGGCAAACTAGCTAGCTAGCTAGCTGGCGAGCTGGCCAGAGTTGATCATCTGATCAGTTGGTCATCTCTCAGCGATCGAACCAAGCAACCGACTCTTGCTCAATGAGTTTATCTGTCTCTTTACAACTGATGCCGCAGTCGCCGCCACCACCGCCGCTAACTAGACTTTTCGCCGTTACGCCGAAAGCCAGCCGATTCGCCGAGATGGAATCGATCTGCTAGCGCCGCGCGATTCACGTCGTTACAACGGCAACCTCAACAGGTGATCTGGCCAAGTACAAGTGGTTTAGTTTGGGCGAGAGGAAAACTTATCTTTGCATGAATCAAGCGGCCAGAAGATCTAGTTGGAGGATATCGAGAGATTCCAGCAGAAGCAGCGGCAACAAGTGGAAGGCCAGCCGCTTGTTAGCCATCATCACTGCTGTGTGCCCTTGTTGAGGCCAAAGCCTTTGAGTCTTATCTGTTGGCAAGCTAGAGAGCCATCGAGCAAGCAGCTCAATGCTCGCTTGTTGCTAGCCAATGAATTGGTTCAATTTTTCCACTAAAACGCAACCGCTCATTTGCCAACGAGACTCTTGTACTTCTGGCCATTCTCTATTTGAGCCGATGGATTGAGAGAATCTGACCAATTGGATTCGATTCTTACTCGCATTTCGTCGATTCGGAGGATTTGCCTCCAATGTGCTGGTAGCGCATCCATCCATCCACTAAGCAACTAAAGCCAATTGATCCGTTGGCTGGCTTTAGTATAGTCGGCCACCTGTAGTCTTGATATAAATAAATAGCTAAATCCCAGGTAAAAATAAATAAACTTCACTCGCTTCTGTTGAGCCGCCGAATAAAATACTGGTTAAAAGAGAACTCCCTGATTTTAGATGAGATTTTTCCGAGCGGAAAGCGAGGAAAGCTGGCCACGAACTTTCACTGAGGTTTAGTGAGGCCAAATGAAGAAGTAGAGATAGGAGAAATCTACTACTACTACCACTACTATTTGCTTATGGACAAGAGACCACTGAGTTGATGAGCTAGGAAACGATCGATTGCACAATTACCTGCCACCGAGCTCAGTGGCCGGGCTGACTGAGTTGACCTTACAGCCAGTTAATTGGAGAGCAACAAACAGATGCACTCACCTGTTTGGTTGGCGAGGATGATTGCAGCAGCAGCGATAATGATGATAAGATTTCTCAAAGTTAAATGATATTAACAGGTGAGAGTTTCACCATTTGCTTCGCGGCCGAGCCGAAATTTTCTTTTCGGTCATTTCATTTCATTTTATTCTTATTCTACTTTATTCTCAGAAAAGATTCGGGATAAACAAGCAACACGGCAACTAGTTTGCCATTGTTGTGTACAGACTACATATTTGTTTACACCACCAAGCTAGTCAAACCTCTTGCTTGCTTTAGGTAGACCAACAACTACCTGTTGCCAGCTGAATGCTGGCCGATGATCGAGGATCTGCTCAGTCGTCCGAGCCGATTGCAACGGTAACCTCACGCGAGCGCCAACAAGTGGCCGACATTTCAGCCACTCAGCCCAGACCCGGAGTAATAGAATTGAATGATTACCTTTGAGCGACGACGACGACGGCGACGACGACGACGATGTTACATAACGGTCATGTTTTCAACCACCGCCTGCGCTGCATCGTCTGCTCGTCACAATAGCCAGTCGGTCGGTTGGTCATTTTCAAGGTTCAAGTTGTCGTGGCGATGGTGGTGGCTGTCGTCGCAGGGTAAAAATGTGGACGTCCGCCGACGAGAGCAAACAAATAGCCGAGCCAACTGAGACAGCAGCAGGTAGTTGCGCCCGCAGTCCATTGCCGGCAATTTGTTTGTTCCGTGCGCCAGTCGGCGAGATAGTAGCAACCGACAAAGAGAAAGATAGAGACACTGAGGAATTGCAACAGTTTGCTGGTCCATTGTGCTCGTCGTTGTCTCTATTCCATTTGGTGTTTCCTCTTTGGATGCTGTTGCCATTGTAAGCCATTGAGGCGGCCACATCCAAAGCAGCACAACGGAGCTTTGGGCGACGGACACTCGCTGTCTGGCCAACGATAACACCAACACTGCTAACCGAGTTGGCCTTTCGTCGTCGTCGTCCTGTTGCTTGTCTCAGACTGAGTCTTTTAAACTTTTCAAACTTGAAGTTGCTAGCAAAATGCGCGAATCTGGAGCATCAAGTCAACGGCTGACCATCTGACCAAGTGGTCTGCAATAGTAGCAACGAGGAGAACATTAAACTCCTTGGGAGTTTCATGTTTCCGGCCATCCGGTCGCTTCACTTTTTGTCTGTGGCGGAACTCACCTGTTGCGCCGCGGCCGCTGAGCGGACGACACGATGACAACATTGCTCGCCAAGTGCGCGAGCAAAGTGGCCACTTTTTTTGGCCACTTTACCTGTGGCCGTCAGCGTTCGTTGCAATCGTCAAGTTGAGCACGAAGATTTATGTCCATTTGTCTTCGGTGTCGTCGAGTAGTCGGTGAGCAAAACGACGATTAGGATCACTCGGCAGTAAGTCTTCGCTAACATCGAATCATCGCTGCCCCTCTCCGGTGAAGAGACCAACAGGAACTGAGCATCTCGCGCTGTCCACTTTGCTCGCTTTCGAAATCGAGTTTGGCACGCAAGGCTAGCGTTGTTGCGTCACGACGCCGGCGTTGGCGACGAAAAGGACAACGACGATGCGAGGCGACAACAACTGCCACTGTAACGTAACTCAAACTTCAATGTCAATCTCCTCGTCGGAGAAGTCTCGTCGGCTAGTTGTCGTCGTCGTCATCTTCTCGAACGACCAAGGTTGCGCGAAAAATCAATTTGCTCCGTCTAGCACAACCACCGACCGTCACCGAAATGTCGAAGAGCAACAAGTCGTCAAGTTGATGTTTCTCTTCCGCCACACTAACACAGAGGCAAACAGTCGGGCAAACAACAACGAACGCACCGTGTGGCCTCTCATTTGGCTTGCCTCTTTTTTATTCCATTCAGCTGGCCGGTCGGTGTCTCTGTTCTCAGAGGAACTTGCGGCAACTTGGTTGGCAAGTGAGAAAATTCCCATCGCTTCGCGAATGGGAAGCCCAAAATGTCGATCGACTGCCACACTACGACGACGACAAGTTGATTAGAATTGAACACGAAAAGTCGTGGCTCGAGGGAACCACACAACGTCGACGACGACGACGACGACGATGCAGCGTTCCTCCGCAGAGTCCACCGGATGCAGCATGTGGCTCTGTGACTCGACGGCGGTGCCTTACAACACCTGTTGCTCCTCTCACATCGGCAAAAAACAATTGTTTTTCAGTGAAGCAAAAATAAGCGCCAAACAGAGAGAACCTCTTAGAGCTCAATGGTTCTGACGACAAGAGCAAACGTAAAGATTATTTTTCCTCATGTTGTCTTTGCTCCTCGGTATTCGCATTAATTTACGTCTTCCGCTACCACAGAAAACGGCAACTGGAGTGATGTTTTTGGTTAGATTCTATGCAAACTTTTGTTGTCATTCCATTCATCAAGTCCGATTAGCTTTGCCTGCTCTAACCTGAGAGTTTAGCGGTAACACCGAGATTCTAAGACATTTAGCTGGAGTCATACGAGACCAACATGTAGAAATGGAGTGCAAAAGAAGAGGGTCGCGAGTTTCCTGTCGTCATCAATCTTTAAGTTGAGCAGTGGTTGCTTGGGGTGCTGGCCACTTGTTGCTGCTCGTTTCTATCCATCTATCTCTATCTCTCTCTCGAGCAGCAAGTGTTAGCCCTCTCGCTAAATGCGAACATGACTCTAGCTCTCATTCGCTAATGGCAAAGCAACAGGTGAGCTGACGCCGCTTCCTTAGCCACCGGCAACTACCAATGTGACGCCGACACGCAATGTTCCATGGTCTCTTCTTGTTTTGGTGCCTTTCTTGTCGCGCAAAGTACAAGCGTCGTCGCTGTCAGTTTATCTGCTCACCTCTCATTGCTCCCAATTGAGATGCCTTTTGAAATGTGTCAAGTTTCCCCTCCAAATTTCCAGGCCTTCACAAGAGCCTGTCTCTCTCGCCCTTTTCGTCTGTCACACGCCGCGCGGCAAATTAGCATTAATTCGCCGCCGACGCCGCCGCCGCCGCCACCGCCACTACCGCTTGTGTATGCCTGGACAGGTGAGCTCTCTCACCTGTTAACCACCTGACGACTCCTCACTCGTATCATGGAAATAAAAGGGCAACAAGATCTCGGGCGCCGACTCGCCTGTCAGTCTTGCTACTTTGTTGACGCTTTTCCGACGTCCGTCGTCCGTCGGCCGCCGTCTGTCTTCTGTCAGCTTCATCCTGACATTCCGACTGCTAAAACGGAGACCACAACTAATTAGCCTAATTGGCAGTGGAAGTTGGCGCATCCCGAATGAACCACCTGTAGCTCAGCTCAACCAAACTCAATGCCGGTTAGCTAAGTTTGTAAGAGCCGGGTGAAAAGATTTGGTGTGAGAATCCGTTGGGCTTGTCGCTAGAACCACGCTTTAGAGCGAGAGTTTCTAGTTTCAGTGGTCAGCGGTCATGAGGTCAGTGAGTTTGCTCGCTCGCTGATTTGCCTCAGGTAAGTGAGTTCGCATTAGGTTCATTTGACTAAAAAGAGGGGTCAAATGACAATTTAGTTGGAATTAGAATCAGTTGTGGAGGAGGAATCTCATTGCGTAACTTTCCGTCGAGCTTAACTCAATTGTTGTGAGCGGAAAGAATTGATCATTACCGTTGACTTTTTTCCTCACTTATTTCCCAGTCAAAGAGTCAAAAAACTCGGACAGCTCACCTTTCTATTTGGAGCTAAAGGTACGAAAAGTCCGACACACATGCACCACTTGTTGTGTCTCTGCCTCTCTCCGAGTCTTGGGTTTAAATCGTTCATCATTCGACACTTTCACTCTTACCTGCAACCACGAAGGTGGCTAATGAGAGCACGCAAGACTCATCCTCGTTACTCTTTCAACACTCTCCCATTTGAAGAAGGACTAGCGAAAATTGGCGCCAAACGGCGAGCCGCTAGAAGCGCGTTTAGCGGCGGTTATCTTCGCGCGGCTCGTTATCGACTTGAATTAGTCATAACTCTCGCCGTTTAGTGATTGATGTGTGCCCATCTCACCTGTGCGCTCAAAAAGAGCAATCGAGTTGCCCGTCCTATCTGCAAGGCCCGATAAAAGAAGGGCTAACGGTCAAGCGGGAAGAGGCAACACAATTGTAGAGTGAAATACGGCGAATCGTTGGCAGCTCATCGCCGACATCAAAATGGTTGCTGTTGACCAGACAGCGACTAGCTTGGCGGCGGCGGCGGCGTTCAACGATTACGTAATCGTTCATCAGCGTAGATGCTCGCAAAGCGATATGAGTTTTGAGTTCTCAGATCGTCCTCTGCATTTAACTTTTCCCCTGCTAACCATCTCGCCGGCCAGTCAAACCGCAACCACCGAACAACGGCGACGACGTGAGCAGCAGTCATGGTGATAATTGTTCTTGCCTCTTGCCTCACGTTGTTCGGTGGACTTTCTCGAATGCAAACGCCAAGTTGATGGAAACTAGCGCTAAAAATCACAGACAGTGAGAGACGAACCGTCGTAGTCGTCATCGTCGACGACAATTGCAACGACCAGCGACAAAAGTCGTGTCATCCTCGCGAGATGAAGACGTGAAAACCGCAGTGTTAATCGTTGCAGCCATCGTCTCGGTCGGTGGAAACTTGGCGAAATCGCGGAAAGTCTCGGCGATTTCCTCATGTTCGAAAGAGAATGAGCATCAAGCGAAAGAGCCAGCTGAGTGTTCTTTTCGCGCCACAAACCAGAGCTGCCACAGTAATGCAATATCATTATCGCTCACTCTAGTCCAGTTTTGAATGCCTCACTTTTAACGAATACATTTATATATATATTTATATTTATATAACCCCTCTTCAAACTGCGAAGCAGAAGCGCAACAGGTTGTGCTTGGCGAGCTTCTCACAATCGGCCATTTGGTCGGACTTCAAGTGCTTCTCGCATGGGATTGGAATCACAATGGAATCAGCGAGAGTCGTCATGGTCGGCCCACGCAACAGGTGCGACTTGCGAGTTCCGTTAACTAACTCGCTCCTCGCTAATTGACTTTGAATGGGCCATTGTGGCCCCGCTCGCCTTTTTGCTCGCCATTTGAAATAACCATGCTAACTCTTACCGTTACCTGGCACACTCCAGCGAGAGTTAGCAGGTGAGGTCGTCGTCGTCGTCGTCGCCGTTGTGTTGGAGGTAATAGTGAGAGTAAGTCACTTGCCTCCGAGAGATCCGATGGCGAGTTCATTGCGCGTCGTTGCGCCCACACGGCGACTAGAGCTTTCCTCTTGCTTTGAGATAGATAGATAGAAAGATAGATAGATATATATAACCAAGCTAAAAGGCTAGCCATAAAGTTTACTACATGCTGTTGCGGTCAAGCAGCGCGGCAGTTAGCGTTGCAACTCCAGCAATCAATTCAAGTGGCCGACTTCTGGTTCTCGTCTGCTGTTACACCTGAATCCCACTCTATGACTCCTAGTGCCAATGGAAATACAAAGCAAAACGGCTTTAGTGAGATAGAAGCAGCAGTGGCAACATTGAAACAAAAGCGCTCTCAAACTTGTTGCTACTAGTGTTTCGTTGTTTCGCCGACCACCAAAGTCAACCACCAGCTAGCTGGGCAAATAAATTGCGCTCGCTCATGTGTAATTGCACAACGTAATTCACGCCAAAAGTTGTCCAAAAGTCGAGTGCATTACCGAGAACAACGACGTCGACCACGAAGACGCTGCAAGTCTAATGTTAACTGTTCCATCTCCAACCACTTGTTGCCAGCTAGCCATCCATCGTGTTACTCTCTGCTCTCAGTCGGCATTTCAAATGGTCAGCTGGCGACAGGTAGACTAGACGTTCGACACTAAACATTAAAATCTAAACATGAGACATAAAACATTGGCTCTGGAGTTTATATCCACGCACGAAATTTCATTTCATTCCGTTCATTTCAATTTGCTTTGCGCGCACGGCCCTCACCTGCGCACTCTCCCATTCACTCACCACGCAGCGGCCACGTTACCGAGAGAGAGCGCCTACCTGTTGCCGACGCTCCGACTACTTGTTGACCATTAAACGCTCAGCGTTGGCTTCACTCTCTTCGGATTCAACTCGTTTGACATTAAAACAAAACTAAACTTTGTAGCTGTGTCTCTCTTTACCAACTCTCATTTTGGGTTGCGCCCAAATTTGGTCACTGAGAGAGAGAGAGAGAGAGAGAGAGAGACAATAGGTAGTTTAAATTTAAGCTTCCAACTCATGAATACGAAAACTGCAACGATGCCCACAAGAGATAAAAAGAGCAAGCGAAAGTTGAGCAACTGGCGACACTTCTCCCTCTCTAAAGTGTTTCGCTATTTTCTAGTTGAATTGTTCCTGAGTGTTGGTTAAGCAACTGCAACTTGTTGATCCTAGAATCTCTCTATGGAAACAAGAAAATTAGAGATAAGTCACCTTAACGGATTCTTATCGTTTCTAATTAAGTTGGAGGGAAATCAAACAAAGGCAAACCAAATTAAGTGGCCCTTCCAAGGTTAAGTTGCAGCGCAAGTTTCTTGTTTACACAGTGGCCAGGCTTTTGAATAAAAAAGAGCAACTTGTTGGCTAGCTAACAAAGAGTTTCTGCAGGTTTGCTTTCTGGAAATAAATCGTGCAACTTGATACCCAAAGACGCCGCAGCCGCCGCCACCACCAAAAAGCAACAATTGTATGAAGGTCATTCATATAAGAGGTAGTTGTTGTTGTTATTCACGACTTTGGCTCCATCCATTCCATCCTGGCGAGCTACATAAACATACTCATTGTTGTCGCAATGTATCATCGCATCGCTGATTTATGCGTAATTTGATATCATCTTTGTCTCGTCTCCTCGGCTGACTAGCTGTCTGGTTAACGGAGACGACAAGCAGCTGACCATCTTGCCCTTGACCACTTGGCATTACCTTAGACCAAAGATATGAATGCTCACGATTTTCGGCAACGTTAGGTGGTGGAATCCCGTTAGCTTATTGCCAATGACAATGACAGCGGTCGTTTACCATCCATCCATCCATCCATCCATCCATCCATCCGTTTGCTGTGGTTATTCATTGGCGCGGCAAACGAAAGCGGTAAGCAGCCGACGTCACCGCGGTTGTTGCTGTCGTCAATGTCGGCCGCCTTTAGTTGAACGGTTTACCTGAGAGCTGAGTTAAACTGAACAGTAGTCGACGTGGCTCTTCGTCGTCGTAGTTTTAAATCCGTCGGCAGTGGAGTAGTTGATACCCAAAGTTTAGCAGACAACAACAACAACAACAATGCAGCATCGGCCACGGTGGCGGCAACATTGAATTTCGCCGCAGGATTTCTAGTTGCCGTTGGGAGAGCTAGCTTTCCAAAAGCCAAATGCAAAGTCCATCTGAGAACCGGGGCCACAAAGAGGCAATATCGAGCAGCAATTGAATGGCCCAGTGAAAAACGCAAGACAAGAGAGAAAGAGAAAAAAGGACGACTTCGCGCGCCGATAATTTGATCCGAGGGCCACTTGAATGAGCTCGGCCCGATCCAACGCTTAGAAGTTAGCTTGCAACCGCGACCACTTCAAGTATCTATTGTTGGCTCTCTATTGCCGACAACCTCGCGAACAGTTCGAGCGGCAAACCCGTTAACTCGCTGCAGGTAGCAACAGGTAAGATTTACACTCACACAGCGAGAGACAGGCGGCTTGAAAGCGCAGCTCCTTTCAACAGGTGCGCTTATTTGGAGTCTCTCTGTTTCTGTTTCTGTTTCTGTTTCTATCTGCAGCGTCGAACTGCTTAAGTGGCGGCAACCGGCGGAGAAGGAGGAGAAGTGAGCGGCCATTTGCATTGTGTGTCCGTCGGTTCGGTGCGATGGTCGTTTGCACCAATGAAATGGATCTCCTCTCTGCTTTGGTTTGGCGCATTTGCCGTTGCTCTTATGTATCAGCGGCGGCAGGTAAAGTAGCAGCAGTAACAACAACAACAACAACAACAACAACCTCAATCCGAGCCGAAGTCGCAAATCAAATCCAAGCGAGCGGCAAGCTTGCTTACCACTACGAGTCGCAATCAGAATCTCGCTTTGACTAATGCTATTGTTTCTCCTCAGTTTGGCAAAATGAGTTTACTGCGCTATTGCCTGAGTTCAGCAGCTAGATTGAATCAGATGGGGAGAGAGGCAACAGGTAGCTCTTTCGCCTTTAGTGCGAGAATGCCAGCAGAAAGCGCATAGTTCACGCCAATTGCATCTGGGGCAGAAAATGAAACGCCTTTGAATGGAGTGGAAAACACGACGAGATTCGTTCCATCGTGTCGCTTCTTCTCTTTCCTCCTATCCTCTCTCAGGTAGCCTCCTGAGGAATCGCTCATAAGTGAGTTCTCGCCATGAGCTACGAGCCACTATCTACATAAGTAAGTTTAGTTGTCGGTCGTAGGGATAGAGAAGAGGAGAAGTGAAATTCAATTTTGCTTCTCTCTAAGCAACTCGCCAAAATAAGGGAAAAATAACATCCATTCGCGGGACAATAAACTCTTACTTTGACCACTTGTTGCACCATCTCCCTATCGTCTCATCTCCTCGGCGAGCTACAATCCTAATTGTTGTAGCCCTAAACCACAACTCAACCGCCAAGGAAAACAACATTGTGCATTCGAGGAGAAGATTAACTCGCTCGCTCCAACAGGTGAGAGCAAGTTACCCGTGTGGTTGTGTCTATGCAACAGGCTATGCGGTTTAGTTTGCAGACCAACCACTTGCAAGCCGAAGTGCGAGCTTATGCTCATGCTTACGCAACATCAATCACAGGCCAATTGGTTTCTCTCTCCCCCTTTCTTGCTACCCAAGTCTCGCTAGTTTTGCTCGCGCTTCCATTCAGTTGCAAGGTAAACTGATAGCCCACCAGCTTAGTGGCCACCGAGCAAGTTTTCGACGCAACCGGTAAATTATAAGCGAGCCACTTAATTCATTCAACCGTTCGGCTGGCTGGCCCATTGAATGAATTGAAGTGCAACCCACAAGCAAGCAATTTGAATAGTGCAGCAACAGATTGCAAATCGCACAACGACTTCGGATTGTCTGAATACAGACCGATAACAAATCGATGGCGAGATCAACTGGCGGTTATCGATTCGGATTAAGTTTCGTCTTTATAATCTGAGTAGTAGATGCAGTGGAGGCAGCAAGCGAAAGATCTGATGGTAGATGTGGAGAAAAAGTTTGTGTTTTCCAAATCTCGGCAGATTAAATGAAAATTTCGCTTCTTCTAGCTTCGCACAGTTTCTGTTAGAAGACGGACGAAACGAAGAAGAGAGGATTCCGTTGCCACAACTTCCGGTCGGCGAGACTTGACCGAGTGGAGCGCATAGGAGGCAATGCAAAATGTTGGGCTTGGTTCGTCTGTTTGTTGTAGCAAATGCAGCGGTGGAGGCAGCAAAAGCAACGACGAGCTCGCGCCGCAAGACGGATCGAGTTTCATCATGAGCAGCAACAAGTGTGTGTGTGTGTCCTCATTAGCCTCACGTAGCCGTTGTCCACTTTCCTTGCTCGCCTGGCGGATAGGGAAAAATTCCCGCTACTTCTACTCCGTTGGGTTTGGAGCAACACTTCTAGCCCCCAAACTAAGCCAGGTAAGCTCAACAGGTTGCAATGGCTGGCCAAGCAACTTGCATGGTGGCGGCGGCGGTGGTGGCAGTGGCGAGATTGTTCAGTTTTTGCCATGAGTCGGCTGCTCATTTGCATTTACATTTGAAGAATGCGCTCACGAGGTCGCGCAACTCGAGGACTGGCCACCGAAGCTTTGGGGAGATGCCCACTTAAACTCGAGCTTAGTTCGAGTTCCAGTGTTCAACACAACTCGACGAATCCAGACCCGACTTGTTGAGTTTGCCACCAGAAGAACCAAGTTAACAGAAAGCTACTACAACAACAAATTGAGTGGCTAAACAATTAAAGACACAGGCCAACAAGTGAGTCTTTGTATCCAAACACTCTGCAAACATCTTATATGCAGAGGCAAATTTGCATTTAATCATCTCCGAGGCGCAAGTTGGCCCACGTAACTTTGCTTAATTTGGCCCCAAGCGACAGGTAGCTACAGGTACCATCTACCTGTGTTGACCTGGTGAATCTTCTCACTCTCAATTGGCAAAGCCTAGCCAACACTAAGTCGGCATCTTGACGCGAGAATCTGCTGTCACTTGCTACAATCAATCATACGACAGAAGAGCTGCCGACTGATTTTTAAACTTGACTCGCCGTTACTCTGGCTACCAAAACTAGAGCAGCAGGTGGTTGTTGGTAGCCCGAGTTACGATCGTGACAAATCTATCACCAACCGGCCATTTGACTAGCTACGCTTTGTCCGAACTGAACCATTGAATTGAATTGAGCCACGCCGCTCCGCGCGAGCTTCTCAATTATACTCACGTCGGCCAGTAGTGTGGTGTCCAAAGATATTTTTAACCCGACTAACCAATGGTCAACCACGTGAGGCAATGGCTCGAGGCTCCGCAGCGCGCGAGAGTTTACTTTCGCTCCACTAAAGTTGACTTGACTTTTGACTTTTGACTGTTGAGATGAGTAATTGTGTTTGTTAGTAAACTTGACTGGGAGACATCAGTTACTTTCTTGATAAACAAGAAGATAAACTTCCGGCTACTCAGCAAACTAATAACCAATTCGTCGTGCGGCAGGTGGGCACTCAGCGATGAATTGGTGGTCAAAGGGTAAGGCAACAGGTGAGCTGTCGATGTTCAGCTTGATCTGTAGCTTGCTGCGCACCTGGCGACAGATTGGCACTCCCCAATCATCGTCATCATCATCATCATCAGCGAGCTTGCCAGTCGAACATTTGAGATTCAGTTTGTCGAGTTGTTTAGCTAATCGAGTTTTCACACAGGTAGGTAGGTAGGCAGCCACCTGTTGTGTTTGGAGGTGAGTTTTAGCATCTGGAAAGTGGGAAAAAGAAAGCTATCAAATCAACAGGTAGCCCCGATGCTACTGGTCAAATTTGCTGTAGCAACCACAGTGGCATTGCCAAAGTGTGTGAGCTTTTCACTAAATCCCATTCCGATGCCCACTTCTTCGCGCCAACCATTTGATTTGCATTTCCTGCATTTGTTACCTTTGAAAGTTGCAGTCCAAGTTAAAGGCAACGAGTTTCGAATGTCGAGCAAAAAGTCAGTCGTTGGCAGCTGATGCGAATCGCGAGCGCCTCTCGCCTCGCTCGTTATTGTCATCGCCTCACTGGCTGCTCATTTGAAATTGTGCAGGCAAATTGGTTTCGTTGATTCCTTTCTATTTCTGTTTCTTGCATTTAAGAGATGGAGAGAAAAGAGACAGAACTCTGGCCTCCAAATGGACGACTTTCTTGTTGTTGAGTTTCTAAAATGGAAAGAGTATCGATTTAACTGGCAACGATTTGCCAATGAAAGGAGCCAACTTTTTTCAACATTTGTATCTCGCTGTGCTCCACATTCAAGAGCGCAACTGAATGCGCACATTGAATGTGTTGGATCGATAAAAGTGGTTGACAAGGCGAACAACAAAGCGACATACATTAGCTACTACACACAACTGACACAATGGCCACAAATCAACAAGTTACGTCAGCAGCTTTGCCTTGAAATGGATCCCCCTCATTGGCGTAGAAACTTGTATACTATGCAAAATGAGAGGCGTGAGACAAACCGAATTTTGTGCTTTTAGATAGCACAAAATTCCGCTGACCTGAGTGGCGCCAAAGTGGCGAAAAGTCGAGGAGAAGAGCAAGAGAAAAGGTGACTTATGGTCAATAAAATAGCAATCAATTTTACTGTCGCTCTGCTGGAGGCCAGCGAGCTACAGAGAGACTCGTCCAATTTGTTTGCACATTTCCAGTGACCAAAGTTCGTGGGAAAATCTGCACTAGATATACATTTTATTTTATTTTTGTTATCGTCGTCGTCGTCGTCCTCCTCCTCCTCCTCCTCGTTGCCGTTAATGTAGAATTATTTGCTGGTCCACTTTTGCTTTGCTCTTGTGTGGGTTCTCTACAAATCTACTAGCCAACCACTAATCTCCCCAAAATTACCAAACCTTCTGCTCGTGTTTTGGTGTTAAATCACTCGAATACATGAAAAGAGGGAAAAGTCGTAAGCTTTTCTGCTGCTGCCGCACGATTTTAAACCAAGATTCTCTGTTCCGATAATAGTAATCTCAATCGAAAAGTCGAGAGCAAATAATAAGCCGTAATTGTCCCTCTGTCTCTATCAACCTGGCCGCAGAGTTTCCTATCCAAATCCAGCATCCACTTTCTATCGTCTCGCTGCTTCTCTTGTTTTGTTTACGAGCGTCGATGTTGCTATTTGTGTATATCAATTAGATCACGAATCTTCGGCAGCCAATACAAAGTGGCCATCATTTGGGCCGGCTAATGTTACAGAGATAAATGGCCGCTCTGTAAACAACAACATCAACAACAGAGCAGCATTGAAATGTGCAACAAAAGGGTGAAGGTTTGCCTCGGTGTTCGGAACTCCTGTCGCAGCTTCCCACTTGTTGCTGCCGATAATGACGCTGAATTTCTGATGACCAAGCAATTCAATTTCTGGCCTAGAGAAGAGCCTGAAACTAAAGGCGAAAAACTGGCCTATTAAACTGTCCAATCGAAGTTTAGTCTTACACCCCCACTTTCTACACGGACGAAACACAGATAACTCGCTCGCTTTACCGCCATTGCTGGTCGTCGCGAATGGACGACTTCGAAGTCACGACTTTCGGGCAGCTAGCGTCGGCTTGGCGGGAAGTGGCAACAACATTCTGCGGCTAGATAGAGTCGAGTCTGGCCAAGTAATGATGCAATAACAATAGTCCAAACGTTAGTTTAGATGGCAAAAGTAGGGGAGCGAGAGAGAAAGTTTATAAGCGTTTTGCTCTCACTTTCGCCCTCAGCCGCTTCACTTTCCACAGCACACACACGGCTAATGAATTCCATCAAGCCGCCCTCCGCCTAACAACCTGTTGCCCCTTTGTGTGTGTAAGTAGAGCTGGTTGGCCAACTTCGGTTGGGTTACGCAATTTTGGTGGTGTGGCTTGAGAGGGCCAGTTGGTGTTGGTGGCGCGCCACACTTTTACTAAGCAAACTCGTGCTCTTTGAGTCGTGGAGTCGGAGGCGAAGTTAAAGTTGGAGTTGAATCCCTCGGAGAGTTGGGCCAACGGAAGAGTCACGAGCTCCTGGCACACTAAATTGTGTATTAGATTCATTTCAATTGTCGTCGCGCTGATGTTGTCGTGGCGCTTGCCTCTTGCCTCCTCGGCTCACCTGCCATTAATTGTTTGCTTGCCCGCTTGTTGTTGAGTTTCCTGCGCTCAATCCAATCGTTATATTGGGCGTCGGCTAAGCGGAACTTACAAACAGAGACAAGAGCAGGACCAGAAGTCGTGGTGCTGCTTCGTTGGTTGGTGTCGTTGGCCATTTGGAGTTCTAAACAATTTAAATTATTCCCTCTCTCATTAGCTGGCCATCCAACAAGCCAAAGTCAATTCCTCCAGTTTCTCTTTTACTCTGTCCTTTGATGGCATTACGACATTCAAAGCAGCAGCAGCAGCAGCAGCAGCAGTAGCGACTGCGACTTGTTGCCGCCTAATTAGTCGCATCCGGTTTGTGCGCACCGGGTTTTCGTTGTGGCTACTCCGCTTCCTCCGTGACACTCATTCAGTTCGCGTGCCTCCTCTAGCTGACCGGCGCTACTTGATTTACTCGCTAAAAGCCCAAAGAAGAGAGAAACAAAACTAATGGACTTGCTGGCGGAAAGGATGAGCAACGGCGATGCTCACACGCCGAGAGGCAACAACATGAGCAACCAGCGCGAAAGGCACAAAAATTTGCCCATCGACGATTGAATGCTAAAGAGAAGCGCTTCCCTTAGAAGTAACACAAGATAGTCGAGTTGTGGCTTGCGGTTATCTTGTCTCGTCTTGTTTCATGCTCTCTGGTCTCGTAGCCAACTTGGCGGTCAACTGCCGTCATGAGAAAGCAAGGAAATGCACGTCTCTATGTCGCCGCCTCCGCCGAATACACCGAGTAGAAGTAATTAGAACTTGACTCGGCTGTTAGCTAAACTTAACGGTTTTCCAAAGCTCGACAGGCAAAGCCCACGAGACCGGCCAGAATCGGCCGATCAACTGTACAACTCAATCGATGTGTAAATAAACGCGCGTGAGCTGAATGCAAATGCGGCCATTTAGTTTTGATTAATTTGATTCGATTGAAGATTCAAGACTGAACTTCACCTTTCTTTCAGTCGACCGGTCGGTCGGTGAGGTTCAATTCATCGGCCAGTTCAACATCTAATTTGGTGGTGGTTGGTGTGGTGGCAATTAAAGTGAACCTGAGAATGGCGAGCGGACAACAGGTTGTTGGTTAACCTCGTGGTGGTGGTTGGGAGAATCGTTGACTGGCACACAGAAAGCTTCACCGGATGGGCGAGTTTGTAAAGCGAGCGCCACCCTAGAGCGGAGCTCTATCGAGAACAGCAACCACTTGTTGCTTGTTGCTTGTTCCCTTTAGTTGGGCGGCCACTAAGGGCTTCAATGATGAGATTCACTCTTTGTGTCAGCGGCGCGATTTGCAAATGTTTGTTTGCCAAGTTTATTATACGAGGCGATGAATACAATTGTGTGTTCGCTTTGGACTTTTCAATTATTCGCAACGGAAACGCAACTGAAGCGCGCAACTTCCTGTCCGCCGGACGGTTGCTCAGGACAAGTGTGTTCTCGAGAGATAAATAGCCATGCGGCAACCTGTTGCTCCATTTGCTTAGCTCACCGCTGGCCAATTCCATCCAAGCCAACCGGCCGATAACGTCAACCCAGCCTGCGACCTGATACAAGATGACAACGCCCCATTATACTTGATTGATTTGCAACAAGCTGTGTGTAAGTTGGCTCACGTCGTCGTCGCAAGCTTGCGCCGTTATCAGCCTCCAACTACTCGGTGGCTCACGTTCACCGAAACGATGCATTTTAGCTATCACCAGAAGCGTGGGCCGAATTCTCAAGTGGCGACTGTTGAATTTTAACCTGCTCGAGTCTAGCCCAGAATTGAGCAGGTAAAAGGAAGATAATTTGTTTATTGCTCTTGTTTAGCAAGCCAAATGAGCAGAGTTAGCAGTCTTTTGCAATTGCACTCTCTTGGCAACGCTCATTTGGCTAACGAGGGCGCAAGTTTCACTCATCCTGTGGCTTTGACCACTTTTTGCTTAGCCAACACGTCGGCCTTTTGGCCATCAATGGTTCCCGACTCTCTCTCTCAAGTGACCACCTCTGATCGTGGGCGGATCGTGAGTAGTGATAGAGAGGCGAAAAGAGACTTGGCGAAATGCGCAAGCACTTGGGCGCCAGTTAAGAGCAATTCCCATTGAAATCCCATTTCTAATGCGAAAATTTGAGCCAAAAGATCAGCAAATGGCGGCAAGTTTTGTGAACTGCTGGCCTACAAGCAGTATCAAATCAGCAATGCCTTCTTTAGTGCGCGAGTGCACATTAGATAGGTGTACCCAATAGATCGATCGATCCATTCATTCATTAATCTGCTCATCAGTGATCATCTCCTATGGTAGTCGTCGATGGACATCATCCCCACTTGTGGTGATCGCCACTGTGAGAGTCTCACGCTGCCCCCTACCACCCGAGCAACAAGAAGAGTTTGCAAAAATGTCGTCCGAGCGGAAGGAGCCAGTGGAGCGGCCAGAGGTTTCGATGAGACATCAACGAGGAATCGAAGTGGCAGCACCATCGGCGATTCGAGAAGCACAATGAACCCAAGACTTGAATATTTGCCTCCATTCCACAAGTGGTTGTGCAACTTGGCTTGGTTCGACTGGGCAGAGTTACGTAGCTAGCTAGCTAGCTCAGCCAACCAAACAAGCGAGCAACGCGCAGAGGGAAGATGAACTCTCCACGTTCCACACAGCCACCTGTTGATCGACTTCTTCATCATCGATTGCCTTCTCCTCCTCCCCACTAACGCTACGAGAGAGAGAGAGAGACAACGAAGAAGCAAACTCTCCTGTCGTTGCGCTTCACTTGGCGCCTGAACTCTTTCGCTCGAACTGTTTTATGACTACCACCATCGCCGCCGACACCACCACTTGTTGCTACCATTTCCACTGGGAGTATCGACTCGATCGTCAATAAGACGGATACCTGAGCGAGCGACCAAACATTTGCTCCTTTATTATCGATCAATTGGCTTTAGAATGCTCGGAGAGAAGGAGACGAAGGAGCAGCCACAGGGCGACCAACACGAAGACGAGGAAGCGCAAGTGTGACTCTTCTCGTCCACTTCACTTGACTTCTTTGCCAAATACGTTGCCTAAGAGATGGCATGCAATCATCATTATCTCTCCTCGGAGAAGTGGTTGTTTTTTCGGTTTCGATTGGATTGCTTGGAATATTCCACAACCACCTGTGGCAGATCGCTCTCCACTACAGCGAGAAGCGGAAGGAAGACTGCGCACATCTTTTTTTCCATTCGAATTTTCCACATTCATTTTCGCTTGCCGCGGTTGCATATCGTAAAATTGAGCTTGAGTTCGAAGAAAACGTATGCAAGTTTTTTTCTCCGTTCATTCGAACCAAAAATGAACTTGCCAGCATCCGCTCTTTCAACGCAACGTGGTCGCTGCGGCTTCCTTTGGACTAAACACAGCCCCTCTGTTCGACAAGCAACAGGTTGCGGCTCGTTTAGTCCACTTCCGGTGGTCGCTTCTACACTGCGCGCTTGTTTGTCTGTTTGTCCACTTTGCTGGCTTGTGTTTATCCTGTTTATTGCCTTGACTCGAAGGTCATGCTGCCTTTGCCATTGAACAATCTCTCTCTCTCTCT